>JAQGBT010007551.1:0-10859 GCA_034698585.1 Disparrhopalites patrizii
CTCTCTCAAGTCTCTTTATTTCTCTCTGTCTTTGCTCTCTCAAATCTCTTTATTTCTCTCTGTCTTTGCTCTCTCAAATCTCTTTATTTCTCTCTGTCTTTGCTCTCTTAAATCTCTTTATTTCTCTCTGTCTTTGCTCTCTCAAGTCTCTTTATTTCTCTGTCTTTGCTCTCTCAAATCTCTTTATTTCTCTTATTACATATATTTTTTTCCTATTACCTTTGTGTTTCATTTCTCGGTCTTATTTTTCCATTACCTTCCGAATCACTATTTACGTTCTTTTACGTTATTATCATGTATCCCTCTCTTTCTTGCAATTTCCCCGTTATCCTCATTTCTTTGCACCTGTCATCCTGATTCTTCCTCGTTTTTCAAGTGGTTCTTTTGACCCCATTTCTCTCACTTTCCTGGGTATCTCTTTCCTTTTGTCCCAAGGCTTTTTTCGCTGACAATCTTGGTTTTATTTGATGACGATGCATCTTCCTTCCACCTCCAAGTCAACCATGCCAATCTTCACATTTATCTTGCTGACAATTTGTCGTTCCGTATTCTGCTCTTTCTCATATCCGAATCACTCCCTATATCTCTCAACGCCATTCGTTGTACTTTCTTCCCGGCGATATATTAATCTTAAAGCGTTACCCAGAGTGGATGTAATTCAATTTATCCCGGGGAAATAAATAACCTAAAAACTCGCACCTGCATTGCAGAAAGGGGTGGAAATGCAGGATGAGATATTTTAATCTTCAAAGAAATTGAGGTACAAAAAACTACTTCATATATTCCCAAAAATTCCCACGCTAAAAGGGAGCTCAGTTCCTTCTAATAAACCTGCTCTAACACGGAAGTAAACCTACGTCCCAATAAATCCCAAATATTTGAGAGAAGTAAATCAGGCGGAAAATAAAAATAAATTGCACCAAGGGTTAAGAAATGCACTGAGACCTGTCATGTCAGAAACTGCAAGTCTTGTACAAATCTAAATTTAGTTCCTAACACACACTGGGCTAATTCCAATGGATGTACGCGGGCGGGAGGAAGAGACAGAGAAACCCGCATCGATAAGACATTTTCAAAGGTTGAATGGAAGGCAGGAATCACCGGGATTTTTAGAGGAGAGAATGTTCTTTTATTACCACGGGAAAAACCCGGGGTGGGAGGGAAAGAAATGAAAGAGAGAGAGAGAGCATTTTATAATCCCAACACATGCACCACTCCTTCTTTGGGTCTTGTGGTTGGTTGAAACAAAATTGTGCTTGGAAATTCGGTGTATCACTTTAAATAATAATTTGCTGAAAAATGATTGTAAGACGATATTTGGGCGTCATTTCTATTTATGAACTCTCCTCAGAACAAAATACAATGGTATTATTAGTAGGAGAATAATATACCTTTTTGTACGGTCAAAGAGGGAGTTAATCGGGTCATGTACAAAGAGGATGGCTTCATTTCATTCAAACAAGAAAGAATCGCGTCTCCTTCCTTCCCTTGAGAGAGAACACATGGCCTCAATTCTGTTTGTTTCGTGGGATGAAATTGGACTAATTTCTTGATTGTTTCCATCCTATATTTGTTTTTTTTTTCATTTTCATCTGGCTTTTTCTTTGTCATCTTTGATCGTATATACAGAAATAAATACAGCGAGCGAGAGAAATAAGACAGCTACTAAAAGAGAAGGGGAAAGAGCTAAAGAGAGAGAGAGAGAGAGAGAGAGAGAAGGAAAAAGAGCTAGAGAGAGAGAGAGAGAGAAGGAAAAAGAGCTAAAGAGAGAGAGAGAGAGAAGGAAAGAGAGCTACAGAAAGATAGCGAGGGAAAGAAAAATATGAATAATGCGAAGGATAGGGAAAAAAAGAAAGAAAAAGAAATAGATAAGAGGAAAAAGAGACAAACAGATAAATGAACAAGAGAAAGAGAGAAAGCGGGAGCGAGAGAAAATAGAATTAAATAAAGAAGAGAGAGAAAAAAAAGAGGATTAAATAGAGAGAAACAAGAGAAAGCGAGAAAAGGGAGAGAGAACAAGAGAAAGAGAAAATCGAATTAAATGGAGAGAAAAAAGATAATTAAATAGAAAGAAAAGAGAAATCGAGAAAACGAAGAAAGAGCGAGAGAAAGAGAGCAAAAGTGAAAGAGAGAGAGAGAGAGAGAGAGAGAGAGCGAGAGAAAGAGAGAAAGAAAGAGACCGAAAAAGAATTAGAGAAAATCCACTTACATTTTTTCGCACAACTCGTTTTTGTGCAAATATTAGAACAGATTTCCCCTCCCTCTGGGTACACAAACACAATGCGTAATTTGAGACACAAAATGGGTTACGTCTGCTGAGCTCGTGTTGAAGTCAACCAAGGTTGCGGATCAAATTATTTACACAAATACTCGTACCCGCAGTTATTTTGGTAGAAAAAAAAAATATTTTTCCACAATTTTTCTGTTTATACGGGTTTCCTACATTTATTTTGTACATTAGAAAATTATAGGAAATTCTGTACTAAAAATATTTGGTACATATTATTCTTGAACTGGTTGTCAATGACATATTTGCTATTTGGCTTTTCTTAAAACTACATAGAGTAGTTTTATTGCATAAAAAATTACAATGACATTTTTCATCCCCACTCCATGAATTGGCACGGAACAAATGATAAACGGTAAATGATGTGTAACTGAAAGAGAAATTTTGAAGGAATTACAAGCTGCAAGACTTTTTCGAAAAAGTGCTTTTTAATCCTTTAGACTTTAAACCCACAGCATTTGACGTCAAATGCCACAGAGTGGGAAAAATGAGATCGGATTTTCACCCTACAAAAATGCTAATGAAATTAATTTCTATAGGGAGATGGTATAAAATCCGGGACGAATTTCGTTTTTTGGATCTCTAATTGTGATAATTAATTAAGTTGTAAAACTCATTAATTTCTAAATAACCTACTGAAGAAACGGAAAGCTATTAGTCAACATTTCTCCCTTCTTCCAACCCATTTAAAAACCTACTACATAAAAGTTTCCAAATTGCTATGTCAAAGGAATTTGACCTTCGGATGCCGGTTTTATTTTGGAAGGCGGGTAGCCGTCGTTTACCGTGTCTTAACTCTCTTCGAAAAACACTTTCCAAGCATTTCAAGCTCATCCTTTTAAAGTGGTTCCTCGTTCTTTTTTCTTTCTCTCTCCAGCTCTATTCCATTTGAGCTATTCCCGGGTGTGTGTTCTCAAAAAGATCTTTTTCTCGTCTCTCGCAAAGTAAAATATCGTTTTTGCAACTGCTGCACTGTCCTGCGTACAAAATACTTCATATATGCATATACATTTGTACATGAGCACAGTCCTCCTACAATAATTTTTGCAGTGACAGAAACAATTTTGTACTTGTCGCAATTTTCGAAAAAATTATATTATGAAGTATTTTTATCTCACCCAGTACGTTACATTAGCAAAAGCAATAAACGTGGCTCCGTTAAAATAAAATATAACCATATGTTTATACCCAAATATTTTTCTGACCAAATACAAAGCATCACAGTTCCTAAATTGAGTACTTAAATGCTTCAACATTTTTCATCCAGTCAATGTTAATAGCCAATACATTTGACTTTATTTATTATATATTTATTACATTTTGGCTTTAAAAGCCGTGTGATTCTTTTGTATTCAGAGGAATATGAAGTCAATTGAAATTTTTTTACGCATCATTGTCCATATGAAATGTATGTGTAAACGCAAAGCAAATGCTTCTGCCTCCAATTTTATGAGTTAATAATAATAATTAAGCTCTTGCCACGGAATTGTGTATGAAATCCCTAGATATATATACACATATGTACGTACATATATCGGTCTAACAAAATCTTGTGGAGATTCCTTGTAAAATATCGCCGGTGCCATTAACGCGTGGATGTCATACATCAAATCTCGGTTCTATATACATAAATAGTGTATTTATTCCCCAAAAGATATAAAAATACGTATTTGACAAATACATACACACACATGTGCGCTCTACGCACACCATAAATCACGTGTTCAAGGATAATATGCATTTAATATTTAATTTAGTCATGCTATTGGCTTTTCCATTAAGGGCAACACTTGCACACCTTTAAATCAAAATATGAGTGAGATTTGATTCAATTTGTAATCTGTTAATGGCTCAAATATTTTTTGGTTAGAACACTTAATTTTATTTGGAGGTCATTATATTTTCATTGGATTCATTGGAAATACACATGTTTGTATGTATTACATTTTTTAAATATAGAAAGTAAATAAAAGCATTGCACCCGCTTTTAAATTGGCGTTGGTAATTGGATTTACATGTGACTGACCGAGTACAGTAAATAGCTTTTAACGTCTGTAAATAAATCCAACTAATTGTGTACAGGGAATTCCTTTAAAATCTTGTGACCTCCAATGTTCTGTGTTTCACTGGAGATACATGAGCAAGCTTTACAGACGAAGTGGTGATGAAAAGGAAGACATGAGTCTTTAACATGGACAAAATTGAGGATGAAACGTCCCTCTTTTCTTATTCATAAAAGTAAAATAGGTCAACTTGAAATAATATAGAACTTGAAATAAAATGGAACAACCTGAAAGAAAAATCAGGAATAAATACAAAACGCATTTTTTCATCTTGATTATAATGGCTGCTCTTTTCCTATAAATTCGGACCATAAAAGGCATCAAAGGCTTGATGGCATCCAAAGGAAATGATGGGAATTTTTTTTAATGATTTATTACCCAGAAAAAATGACTGATTAACCTGACAAGAGATTTTTGTAGTTAGGACGTGGTCGACCAAATGCTGTGCCGACGATTGCGACGGTGAGATTGGCGAGTCCCGCCCCACCACCTCGATCTACTCACCGCCTCAATGAGTTGTATCAAGAGCTGGAGGATGACATTGCGGCCAGTTCTCAGGGATTGGGAGCTTACAGGGCCAGATCCGCCACTCCCTTGCGAAGCTCTTCTCCCATCCGGGCTTTAAGCCCCTTAAGAGCTATGACACCCGGGCCCATCCGGAGTATCACTTACTCGAGACGGGAGTCGGATGACGTACAACAGTTGGCTCCTGTCCAGGCAAGTATATATTATGTATGTATCCATGGTATCCTATATAATACATCATCATTTCCTTTACATCCAAGATTCTTCAACATGAACATTATCTTCTCTCATTTTTTTCCCACCCAAATGTGCCAATATCGTGGGTATTTAATAATAAAAAAATGGATCTGACCATGTTTGAAAAACTCCGTTCTATAGAGTAATTATGCTTATACATATGGAGAAAATTATTATAAGATGGTGCGTATGTGAATTGATTATATATCCTTTATGCAAATGCGTATTTCCAATATTTATGGGTTTCTATCTATAATTCATGCGGATCCACACCTTCTCAAATTTCATGGTGATAATTTCTTATGAACACGTACGAGCGAAACGGGAGATTTTTTTTTGTTTTTTTTTTTTAGTTTCAGTTCATGTATGTATATCATGGTAAATGGGATGGATTGAAATAGTTTTGTTTATCTTTTGTCATCCGGGACGCTGTAGGAGCTTCAATTGCAGCCGATCTACCGCAACCGACATGATGATCTTCTCTTGCATTTGGCACTGGGATTGCAGCCGCCGCTCTACAGTCTCCATCATATCCCGCTGAGGTGAGGCTCAAAAGGATTTTACGTCGGTGATAGCGTCAATGATATGACTTCTACTTCCTGTTATCCATTTCTGGCTTCTTCTCTGTCTCTTTTTGTATTTTGCTCCCTTTCTGCTATGTCTCTTGCTATTTTTCCCTCTTTGTTTCGTCTTTTGCTATTTTTTGTTTCTATTTTCTCTCTCCTACTCTGTTTTTTCCCGCTTAGTTTTTTCTACCCCTTTCTCGGGTGGTTTCTCTCTTTCTGTGTTTTTCTCTCGCTTTCTCGGGGGCTTGCCTATGTTTCTGCTGTCTGTGTGTTTTTTCTCTATTTTCTCGCTGTCTGCTCTTTCTCTTTCTCTACTGTCTCTGTTTTTCTGGATTCTCTATCTATTTTCTCTCTCTCCCAGCTTTCTTTCACGTTTTGATGTATCTTTTCGCTTTGTGCTTTGGTACCTCTATTGGATTTCTCCCTGTTTCTGTGTTTCTTTCTCGCTGTTTTTCTCTCTCTCACTCTTTGTCTCGTTTTTCTTCTCTCGCTTTCTCTGTTTTTCCTCGTCCTCTATATCTGTTTTCCCAGCCTCTTTCACATTTCTCCTCTCTATCTTCCTCCATTTTTCTCTCTCCATTTGTGGGTTATTTCTCTTTCTGTCTCTCGCTTCTTTCTTCGCCCTGTTTCTCTGTTTTCCATCTCTCTCTTTCACCGTTTTCCCACTGTCTCTTTCATTGTTTTCCCGCTCTCTCTTTCATCGTTTTCTCTTTCTCGCTCTTCCTCCATTTTTTCTCTCTCCATTTGTCAGTTCTTTCTCTTTCTGTCCCTGTTTTTTCTCTTTTTTCTGTTTTTTTCGACGCTCAACTCATATTCCTGCTTCGCGTGACTGTCGCCTGCTCCTTGTTATTTCGTTCTAGATTTCTCTCTGTCTCGCTTTCTTTTAGACTTTCTTACCTTCCATCTCTTGAGTGGAAATTTATTTTCGTCTCCCGCACACAAACTAATCTTGAGTACGAAAGGAAGTGACAACTCCTCTCCGTCGGCTTTTGTCCACACTTCTATAAACGTGAATAATATGTTTAAAAAAAAATAAAGCGGAGGCTGTTGTTGAATATGTAATTGGGTGTGCTATAATTGTACAATACAAACTTTCAACTCAAACCAAATATAGAATATTGTCGTTTAAGAATCAAAACTGACTATCATGCATAATTCTATACGATTTGGTCAGTTTTGATTGTGTCGCTTCCCACTTTCTCTTCTTGTGAATTCTCTTTTTGATGGCTTACTCAAACTGTAAAATATGCGAAGGATGGTTAAATGCATTACTGGCATATATGTATATTGTTTTGGTGTAGGAGTGCTTTGGATTTGAAGGAGGCCTGTGACATCCGGAGGCAATTCGTTCATGAGCGCAACATGTACGACCCGTTGAGTCGTTACCAATCCGAAATCTATCGGATGGCCTTCAATCGCACGCCCAGGAGGGTCCCAGCTGGTTATATTGGTACGCCTCTCTTCTTTCCAATATCAGCAACTAGTACATCAACAAAAAAAAAAATAAACTGACAAGTACAGTAAACTTATCTTTATACAACACAACCACTTTTTCTCACTAAACGTATGCATCTTTAACTTTTGTACAAATTTTCTGCATACATATGTAAAACAAAAACACATTTTTCAATACCAATGTTTACGTATCTGACAAGTTGAATGTAAAATTATGCAAGTATTTAATGTCTTTCGGAGAGAGTGCCAACATTTAATGATGACTATTTACACGTGTACATTTCCATAGTCTCACACAACAAATATGTAAAATGTAATTTTCCAATTTACAAACATATCGTAGCACTTATGTATGCCTCTGTGTACTCGTACTCGTGTGATTTCCCTTCGTGGTACTCTGTATTTTGTAAAAGTAATTGTTTTCTCATTTGTATCCGTCCTTTTACGGGGGCTGAGAAATCACTCATTTAATTTCTAATTCATCCTTTGTGGGGAAATTATATTCTAAAAAGAACAATTTATATGAGCCTTTTTCAATGGAAATAATTTTAAAGGGATTTTGACCAAATTCTTGGGGGAGGGAGAAACTTTTTGTTTTATTATTTTGATGGGGAATTTTTTTTTTCACACTTCTCAGTCCCCGTAATTGTTAGACACGTAAGGTATATTCTTGCGTAATATTTCGTACGTAAAATTGGTTTTCAATTTAGACTAAATTAACCATTATATTTGATGAGTGATTCCCTCTTCAACCCTGTGGATGGCTGGTAATGTTACCAGTCAACGACTACGATGGTGACAATTACAAAAGTGTAGACTTATTATTTACCCCTCGAACCTTTGATGCAGACGGCTCTGACCATCTTTAACCCCTTCTCCAAGATCATCATCGGTATATATATTGTTCCTGCACGATGTAGAAATGACACTACAAATGGTATTGGTAAACCTTTGGGAATTTTAGTACATTTTCCCCTTGGATTCCTAGTAAATTTCCCATTTTAAATCCTAGTAGCTTTCCCCTTTAAATTTCTAGCAAATTTCCCATTTTAAATTCTAGTAGATTTCCCCTTTAAATTTCTAGCAAATTTCCCATTATAAATCTTAGTAGCTTTCCCCTTTAAATTTCTAGTAAATTTCTCATTTTAAATTCTAGTAGCTTTCCCCTTTAAATTTCTAGCAAATTTCCCATTTTAAATTCTAGTAGATTTCCCCGTCAAATTTCTAGCAAATTTCCCATTATAAATCTTAGTAGCATTCCCCTTTAAATTTCTAGTAAATTTCTCATTTTAAATTCTAGTAGCTTTCCCCTTTAAATTTCTAGTAAATTTCCCATTTTAAATCCTAGTAGATTTCCCCTTTAAATTTCTAGTAAATTTCCCATTTTAAATCCTAGTAGCTTTCCCCTTTAAATTTCTAGCAAATTTCCCATTTGAAATTCTAGTAGATTTCCCCTTCAAATTTATAGCAAATTTCCCATTATAAATCTTAGTAGCTTTCCCCTTTAAATTTCTAGTAAATTTCTCATTTTAAATTCTAGTAGCTTTCCCCTTTAAATTTCTAGTAAATTTCCCATTTTAAATCCTAGTAGATTTCCCCTTTAAATTTCTAGTAAATTTCCCATTATAAATCCTAGTAGCTTTCCCCTTTAAATTCCTCGTATCTGTAGTTTTCCCCTTTAAATTCCTCGTATCTGTAGTTTTCCCCTTTAAATTCCAAGTAGCCTTTCTTCTAGATTTAATTTGTAATTTCTAAAAATTCCTTCTGATCTTAATCATTTCCGGTAATTTAAACCCAACGTGCGTCACGCTTATATTAGATGTGTTGCTTTTTATTTAGTCACTATTATTTCTTATTTACTTTCCTAGCGCCACACAATTATTGCACAACACCACTCAAAAAAAACACACGTAAAGAACATTGCGGATGTCACAATTTAAATTTGATTTGCAAATTATTTTTAGTTCCTTTATTTTCGCCATTTATTATTATGATTTCTTAATCCATTTTTCCAGCTTATGTTTTATTTCCAGCACATTTGATTGAATTCCTCAATCAGTAGAGGTGGTAAGGTTTACTAGCACCAGGACCGTGCTAGTGTTAATCACTGTAGTATGTATGACACTATAAAAATGTAGATTCTATTAATCTACGTGGTTTTTGGACCCAACAAACCACGGATTTTTCTACCTTCTTTCCGGAAGTTCCACCCCATAACCAGTGAAATACTGCACCAAAAATAAATTCATGTGCAGTTGTATATATTGTACAGATTTTTTTTTATACTCATTTTTTTCTGCTGTAATATCAACAATTGTAGCTTTTGGAGGCGACTTACATATCTTAATACTAAATTATTAGGAATTACGGGATTTTTATATGATAATTGACCATTTTTAATGGAAGGAAAAAAATTGAAAGAAAAGGAGATTTTTCGAGATGAGAGGTTACATTTTTGGAATTATAATTATTTCTATTTATTATTGCATGCGTGTATAGCTGGTAATGGCACTTTGGCTTGCTTAACTTACGCGGGAGGTAGGCCCATTCCTAAGCGTAGGAGGTTCTACCCGGGGGAGGAGGGGACGAGTTCAAGTAAGGTGGACGACTTCAATAAGTTCAATAATTATTATAAGCCGTCAGCTGTCGGGTCCTACTACTCGTACGCGGGCAGAAAGCGTAAGTAATTTTTTTTTATTTCAAAATTTCGAAACTAAAAAAATAATCTCTGGACCCGTAAAATTATTATTTTTTTGACAAATTAAACGCTCTTATCAAGCTAAGATTTTTTTAAAATGTCCACAAAGAAGATATTCAGATTGAGAGAATATTAATGATTATGGGTGATTGATTTAATTTGACTATGATCCCTTAATTCAAACTGTACTCGCAAAAAATTGGTTATTATGTATATTCCTCTAAAATTATATATGCGGCGTGGAGCTGATCAAAGATTCTTGAACCACTTTCAAATTTCCCAAAATGTGAAGCTCAAAAGGTACATTTTGTATCCGAACAAAGAGATTAATTAATTGAAATCTGTTTTAACCATCTAGCTACTTACCAACCAATTTACCGTAGTAAGAAGAGCCTCTTGGGGCTCCCGGACACGCCCGACAGCTACAAAAAGGTACGAAAAAATTCAGCGGACTCGGATCTGGTAACTGGATCAGATACGTAACAACTATAGCACCATGTCTCCTAACCCACATTAGCAAAATTCAAAAAAAAAAAAAATGCATGTCACTAATTAAAATTTGCTTGTAAAAAAATAATGTGTAAGGCTAAATGTATAGTATAGTGCACTTACCCCCTTAAACACAGAGCCTAATAAAAACTTGCTGATTCAAAAAAATGACGCATGTTTACCATTACATCTGCAAATAAATACATGACATTTAAGGCCTTTAACCACAATAGGAGATACTATCTAAACTGTAATAAAAAGGATAAATACGAGAAAAAAATGCAGAATAAAAAAAAACGAGATGATTTGAAATCCGAATTCTTTTTGGAATGGATTCTTTTTACGTTACTAATACTATGTGTAATAATGGGTATAACATGTGAGTTGGAAAGGAGGGGAAAATGTTAAGTTAAAATAATGTTTCAAAAAAAAATAAAAACAGCAAATCACCGGCTCAAAATGGGAAGCGAAATCCGCCGGGAAAAGGAGTCCATCCCCTCCACCTCGTGCCCCCATCCGTCGGATCATCTCCTCCCCCC
>JAQGBT010007552.1:0-10858 GCA_034698585.1 Disparrhopalites patrizii
ACAATATATTTTCCATGACTCAATCATTATCCATGCGATGTCATGATCATTGAAGAAAAATCTCTGTTTTCCTCTCTCTCTCTCTCTCTCTCTCTCTCTCTCTTGCTCTCGGTCGACTCCTCTTCTGCAAAACCAGCCCTCTATTATAATATTAACGTGTAATAACAGGGGCAAGTACAAGAGTAAGAGCTGTACAATTCCTTTGTAGATATTTATTATTCTCTCCTCTCGATACTCTCTCATCCTCTTCATATGCTCATTGATAAATATACCTCACGTGCATGTTTCTTTTATGTCTCCCTCTCTCACTTCTCGACTTCCTCTGTCACCTGTGTCATCAACATGTTCGTATCATCAGTGACTCTGACATACGTAGGAAGATGAGTGAGATGAAGTAGTTTGTCAAGTAAATTTCCATGTTTTGTTTTTCAGAAACTATTTTATCTCTCCCTACCAAAGATTGGATTACTATGAAGTGATTTCCTCATCACACTTCCTCCTAACCAAATTCATTTGAGAATTCCCATCTCCACGTTTTTTTCTTATAATTACATTGTGAATGAGAGCCATTTCTTCCACTAAAATGCCCGTATGACAGATATCCTAAATGCCATCGCAATCTCACTTGACTTTTTGCAACCTCTCCCGGTATACCCCGCGTTATCGGTGGAACATTTGAAAATAAACAATGTATTTCGGCACAGACGAATTCCCCTGATTATTCCATAAGAAGCTATACTCACTTACGGGGGCTTTTACAAGAAATTACAATTTTTGACGGTTCTTCCTGCTACCGATTTTTCTCAAATCATTCAAGGGCAAGTATTTACCAGGCTCTTGAAAAAAGTAATCAGTGGAAATATTACAAGTGCAGTAAACAAAAGCATATAGAGATGGAATTTGGAGGAAAAAAAGCTTTTTAAACTATCTTGAATTTTGTCGTCAGGTCATTAGAGAGAAAGAGAATGAGAGAGAGAGAGAGAGAGAGAGAGAGAGAGAAAGGAAAAAAGAATGGTAATGACCATGTACGAATAGGAAAAGACGATGGATGACAGATTGAGTCATCTTCTCGCATCAATGGCTTCCTCTATTTCAATGTTAAAAACTTATGAGGCTCCCGGACAGACATGAGGTATTTGGAGGAAAGTACATAAGGGTATAAGGTATTCCTAAAATGTGAAAACATCTTGGCAGACAAGGGAGAGAAAAAGAGAGGGAGATATTCCGCACGCGGGTAGTTTTTGGAGTGTGGGGAAATTATAAGGATTAAATATTTTCGATATGTAGACAGGCCAAGCAAGGAGACACAGAGAGAGAGAGACAAGGAGAAAGGAGGAGAGTGTGAGAGATCTTATGAGTACATGGTTGACTAGAAGCAGCGGTCCATTCCAGTTAGATACATGTATTAATAGGCCTTTTACATATAAGTACATCTCCCTTAATAAATAACATATTTTCAAGAAAAGGCCCCATCCCATCACTGTTTTAAAGTCTATATGGTAGTATTCCGAAGACAGAAAAAAGGGAAAAAGGAGAGATGAGAATTACAGGAAGGTATTATTAACTTTTAAGGGAATCACCCCCCATCAGAGAGAAAAAAGATTGAAAAAATGTGTAAAAGACGGGAAAATGCATCTGGACCGGAAACCTGATTTTTCCCTAAACCTCCTTGATTTTCTTCCCTTACGGAAAAATAAAGATGGTCCTACTTATATCATGTTCATTTAAGCGTGTAGTCCTTCCATAGTTTCTTGTGCCGCAACTCATAGACAAGTTACAGTGTTTCACTCACTCTCTCTCTCGTCTTCCTCTCTGCACATATGTCAAGAAGAATTCAGACAAAAGTTAGGGCACATGTCTAATCCAGTCACACATATAGACAGAGTTTCTTCAAATGAGTTTTTGCTTCTTCGATTATTATGGCACAAAAGTTAGTAGTAGTAAAAGTTTCAGTTACTCTCTCTCTCTCTCTCTCTTTTGTCCCAATATGTTGTCTGCTCTTGCCATTACTCCCTTTGAAGTATATATGTATAAGTCGTCCCATATTCGGTGGTAGGATTCCGTATGTATGTACGTCAACTCACCCTCAGCAAGAGGGAGAGGTCCCTGAACACTTTGAAGAGTTTAAAATTAAAAATTGTGTGGGCGCTTTTTTTTCCCTTTTAGGTTTTGAGGAAAGAAGAGAAAGAAGGAAAAATTGTCATTAGGGCGCACATGGAATGGAATCAATCACGCCGATTCCTAATGAATGTCTTGAGCCCGTCGGCCGTAGATTTCCATGAAAAACAAGTAAGTTGAAGGAAAAGGAGAGAGAGAGACGGAGGGAGACTCAAGTCCTGATGAAAAAAGGGAAAAAACACCAGAAAATACACACACACAGTTGCTGCCCCTTCTTTTTCTTGAGTTTTTGAGACGGAAACTTCCACAACATAAACTGCAATGTGCAAGTACCCTTCCTTGACAACATTTTCAGCTTACACCCAAAAACTCAAGCACATTTCAGTCAGACGGAATTACTCTAAACATTCGCTGAACTCCCCCACCAAAAAATCTCTGGGTTTTCCTTCGTCATTTTTTTCCCTTCACCCTCCAAAAACCTTTTCCCTTCATACATATCATACATATGCATATACTTATACAGTCAAGGAAACCATTAGTTATTTCATTTCTTCAGTAAGGAAAAACGTAATCAATGTCGTGAGCACCCACGGACAAAATATGCATGCCTAATAATAATAAAAAAAATCGTCCCTCATCCAAAAAAAAAAAATTCTCTTTCATGTACATATGTACATATTATGTCAATCAACTCTCTCTCTCTTGTCCGTTTATACAGAGGAAGAAATTGAGGAAGAATTTTGAGGGGGAAAACATAAAACAATTTCCAAGTAGTTGTAAAACCTTTAATTTTTTTCACAAACCATTGTATAATTTTTAAGTCCCAAGCACGTAGGAGCTGGAATTAAATGCAAATGTCGGGTATCAAATGCTCCCCTCTATATTTTCCCTTCTTTCTTATTTTACCAATGGACATAAGGAGGAAGACTTGAAGGAGAAGATGAAAGTTGGTTCACGGTGAAGAATGGAAATGGTGTGATTTACAACGGACATTCGTAAAGTCTGGAGTTCCACCCTAATTTATGATCTACATATCCACTATTACAACCACAGAGAACTACTACTACTTCTATTCCCTTTTTCTTTTTATTTCCAGTCATCCCATTGTTATGTTTATCTTCTTTTCTCTCTCTCTCCCGTCTTTCTCCCTCCTTGGCACCAAGGCACACACTTATAAAGAAACCTGGATTTTTTTTTAAATATATTACTTTTTTTTATACTTGTATTCTGTACATACCTTCTACTTTTACTCCTACTACTAAAAGAAAAAAACCCGCACGTTTGAAAACGAGAATATAAAAAAAAAGTTTTCACATTAAAATAAATGTTCTTTTTCCTAATTTCTTGTTCGGGTTCATTTCATTTTCAAAAGGTACACACACACCAACATATGTGAGTATCTCTTACTCTGGAAAAGGTGGTGAGGGAAGGAGAGAGCCTAATAATAATCCAAAAAGAAAGACTCGAGGGACGCAAGGAAGGGAAAGGATGAAGTTCCACAAGAGAGCAGTTCACCAATATCTTCCTGCGCATATACAGGTAGTAACAATAAACAATGAAAAAGTAATGCAAAAGGGCACCTCTCTCTCTCTCTCTCTCGTAATGTTTGGAACATGTTTATAATATGCTGTCGGCAACTGGTAATAGAAAGCATTCTGTATGGTCTAATCCTTTTATTTTCCCCCTCCTTTCTCTCTCCTCTTCTAGGAAATATAAAAATGACCCCTACCGCTGACCACAAGAAGAGCCTATCAAAAATCCTAAAATACATCGACTAAAAACATGACTCTTTCCCTCTTCTCCGCTACTCTGCCATCATTATTATCATCATAACAATTACCCAACAAAATACTCTCCTCTCCACCAATCCATTTAAAATTATTGCTAAAGAACAAACAAACATACGGAGTTATTTGGGTATACCAGATCCTGTATAAAAGGATATAAAGCGTACAGAAACGTCCAGGGCTCTTTTTTTTATTATTATAGCACCAAAACCAAAAAAGCATTTACTGTGTGTTAAAGGGTGTGTAATTTTTTTTTCAAAAAAAATATATAACTAAATATTTTATTATTTCCCATATCCTGCTCGTCCTTTATTCTTCTCTCATTCTTCTCCTCCTCCCGTTGTAATTTGTTGTTTTGTGGAATCTTGGAACGAGAGAGAGAGAGAGAAACAGTATAGTAATCTGTCACTGAGCTCATAGTTATACCTTTGTGCCTCCAGAGTTTTAACATTGGTTGGCTATTACCGTAATGGCTGTCTCGTGGTAGTTATTTCCCTATTTTAAATACATACCGACGCATTTGAATCGCTAGTCCCTAAGTGGAGAAGTAAAATTGTTGAGACAGAGAGAGAGAAATGAAAGAAAGGATAAAGTTTGAAGAATAAAAACAACATGGAAAATGTCATTTGACTCTTTTTTGACCATCCAACATTTTCTTGCTCACAGCATGTGAGTTTCTCGTAAAAAAATAAGTTTTTTCACTTCACTTTTCTGAGTACATAACGTGTTTAGTAGGATGTACATTTAGCAGCTCACAATATAATATTATGTTGTTGAAATCTTGTATTTTTATTATGTGTGCGTAACATTTCTCTGTGAATGCAACTCTTTTTTGACTCCTCCTTTCCCCTCCTCTCTCTCTCTCTTCTTTCCCTTCCTATATCATCATCCTCCTACGTCTTCGCAGATCTACCTTCTGTACACAATGTATCCGTTAAGTCATTGAAAGGAATGCATGTGCTAAAAGGGGTATAGTTGTCCTTTATTTGAAGAGAAAGAACATGATATAGAATGTATATGGAGAGAGAAACAAATCAATAATTTTCAAAATAAATAAAGTGATTGATTTTTTCGCCTATATTTAATACCTTTACATGACATGGGATCCACCCTCATATCCTGGGCGTGATCTCATTCAAGAGAGAGAGAGAGAGAGAGATGGAAAGGGTAAATGACAAGAGACGATGATGAGACACTGAACGCAGGAGGTGACTGACTCATTCAACCAATACCTAGCCATTGACATGTACTATTACAATGTAATAGGCGTCCACACTCATGTATATGTCCTCTATGAATCTTCCTTAATTCTCGTGACAACTCTTGTCTTTTTTTTTACTAAAAAAATCATCATTTCCCCCTCTTCTAGCTCTTCCCTTGTGGCAAGAGGTAGCTGTACATGGACGGGCGTGTTTCAACCAAAATGTCCACCTTCCATCCGTATCTAACCCCCCTGAACTCATGATGAATAGCCCCCGTCATTCAGCTCTCTGTCATTAAAAAGGACAGAGAGGAAAAGAATTTGCACTGTGCTTTCAAACACCCCCTAAAGTCTTCCTCTGGTGCAAACACTTACACCTTTATTAGTCAGGGAACAAATGTGAAGAATTATAGATGGAGAGAGAGAGCAATAGAGAGAGAGAGAGAGAGAGAGAAAGGGAGAGGCAGAATAGAATCAAGCTTGACCAAACGGGAGGAATGACCATAAACAATAATACCCCAGAAGTCAAGTTTTAAATGTTTCTTCATCCTTTGTCACATTACGAAATCAATGTGGACATTGAATGGACGGAAGGAAATGAGCATTAGAAAAGATGAGGCTACTACGAAAGAGAAGAAGACAAGAGATTTTCTCCGAAAACTCATGAAATTTTTTTCTTTTAACAAAAGTCACTCTCTCTGGACTTACTATTATAGCTGTAAACATTAAAGAGGAAGAGAGAATACGAAGAGGTACTGGAGAGAAACTGTTGAATGAAAAACGTGATGTCATTGTGTGATGTTGCATTGTCACTTGTTCGGAGCCACTACTGGTTATTATAATACCAGTACTATAAAAAAGCCCGTATGTATCACAACAGAGTTTGGGTATTAGGAGAGAAGAAGTGTGAGCCTTTTATGGCCCTTTATACACTCTTTTGTACGGCAGTGGCTCTTTCAAGTAATCCAAAAATGAATGCGGGCGGGCGACTTGTAAATTGAGAAACACTACCATTTAATACGAGAGAAAGAGAGAAGTCCGTGGAGCTTTACTCCAGGCTTTTCCATTGGAGTCAAAGCTTGACCAGAACCCAGCATGTGTGTGTACATACACATTTTTTGGCACATGATCTTTGAGAAGAAGAATGTACGGATTTAAGGCTATATGCCCTTGACTCCTCTTAAATCCTCTTCTGTCCCCTGGTTCCATTGTTGTTCCCTTTTAATGTAAAAACCTCTGTAAAATTAGTGGAGAACATGGACAAGTTAAGTAGTGGAAGTTTGAGGAGAAGAGTCTCAAAATCGTGCTGTAACTTCCCAATCTGTAAAAACTCCCTTTCTCTCCGAGAAGCATAAACATTTAATGTAGTTTCATGTTTTTGTACCAAAATATGTTTTATATGGTCAAGTATGCACATGACGTACATGTGAGGAGGAAACATTCTCCAAGAAAAATAAGAATTCTTAATATCACCACGACGTAGCCAAAAAAATATGGATACGGTATGTAGGGAGTACTTAAGAGAAGAAGGAAAGTGTGTGTACGGATTTGTTTTGAATTCCACCCCTTAGAAAGGGTCTCCTCAAGACTACCGCGACTACTTCCACTGTGTGGAATATCCAAAAAGAGTGTGTATAGTGTATACACATGGTAGGCTGTGGAGTATAAAAAAGGTTAATATTATTTTTGTGGATATTTTTTGGGGTTCGGATGAGGGCGGTAATAAAAGTGCTCACTTTGACTGAAGGCTTGTAAAAATGTCTCGAGTTCTTCTTTGATGACGATGAGAGAAGAAGTATAGGAGAGAAGGAAGGGGAAAAAAAGAGAGGTAAAAGATATGCGGACTTACGACCGTTTATATGGCGGAAAATTCTAGGAAATTCACGGGAGTGCCTTTTTCCTAAGGTCTTCAAAAATGTATGTATGGCCACAACAACCGTTCCTTTCTCTCTTCTATTTCTCAATAATCATCCCCAAAGAACATTTATATGTAACTACCCCCAAAAAAACATAATACAGTCACACTCGTCTCTCTCTCTCTCTCTCTCGATCATCTCATCAAATGGCCAAATGGGCCAAAAGGAAAAGGAAAAAAAACATGTGAGGTTTAGCGTTTGGAGAGAAGGAAGAGAGAGAAAAAGAAGGAACGGTTCCCAAATGAAATCAAACCTGGGCTCGTAAATAATTATGCCTTGTTTCTTATGGAAAAGTCATCAAATGAGCCCTTACGGAGTACATTATAGGATTTTATGTATGTATCATAAAGCAAAAAAATATATAATTCCTTTTTATTATTATACCCCCAACGTCCCTCCAGAAAGTACACGTATGTGAGATGGGAATAAGTGAGTCTTTTCTCTCCGTGTGTGTGTTAAAACCCCAAGACTCCCAGAGAAGATCGTCCCTTATGCTCCCACTCTCTCTCTCTCTTTGTCTTCCTTACTCAAAGTCATCCATATATGCATAGATATACCAAGGGCCAAAGCACTTGAGGGACGAGAGATTTATATGCATATTTAGCAACTTTAGTAGTAATGAGTAAGGATTACTCAAGGATCCCTTTAGATTACATTACATTTTTTTTTTTGGTGGGAGAGACCTTTGGGTCACTCCTTGAATGTGTGTTCACCCTATGTGGCCATTACTTACATGACGGTCTTGATAATCCAAGGAGCCAGAAAAGCCCCAGTTGTTGCCACCAGAAAAAGGGACCAAAAAGAACTATAACATGGGAGAGATAGGCGGAGGAGGGAGAAGATGAAGGAGGAAGAGAAGAGAGCATAAGATCCTGATCACCATCCATCTATTTCTCCCGAAAACTCATCTCTCCATTCATCTATATTACATTTCAAATAACCCAAAGCAACTCCGCTTATCCAGTCACAGAGAAAGAGAGAGAGAGAGAGTTAGTACATAATCCCCCATGTTGTGTAATGCGCATTAACTACTAGTGCCACATCACATTGGGAACATTTAGGAAACCAGCATGATTTCACACGTTCCTTCTCGTCTTCCTCCAACTCTTCTCTATCCCTTTCCCTTTCTCTCTCTCTCTCCCTTTTCCGATCCCTCATGTACATATGTACATACTTATGCATGTGTGGATGTGTGTGTATGTGTTAAAAATGACTCGGGATAGGATGTGAGTATAAGGGAGACAGTACGTGCCTTTATATAAATACATTTGGTTCATAAAAAAGTGTCAAGACATCTGATCAATGTTAGTTGGTGTGTATGGAATCTGGACCGGAAATCATTATTTGGGCAATATGGTCTTTATTGCATGAGGGAAGCTGGATGGATCCAATACACACTGATCAGCCTTGATACCAAACTTGTCTCTCTCTCTCTCTTTCTCTCTCTGCTTCCTCTCTCATACTTCTCCTTCCCAATGTTTCACATGCAAAAGCCATAAGAATCATTCCTCCTCAGCTTCCTGTATTACCCCGATACACCTTACATATAACTTCCCCCCTCTCCCTCTTTCTTCTTCAAACCAATATTCACCCATAAAGTCTTTCTTCCCCTTCCTTTTTACAAACCCACATCTTCCACCACTCTTTTTGCCCTTGCGATGACACACATGCTCCTTCTCCCTCAACATTTCCTCTGTCTCACTCACCCTGCTTCGTCTTCTCCGAATAATATTTTTTCTATATATACACACATTAAAGCCCCAGAAAGAATATCCACAGTAAACCAGACATTTTATTTGGGGGAGTTTTTGACTCTTAAAACTTGTACAAGTATTGGAATTACCCGTTAACTATTCAGTAATAAATTCCCTTAAGACGTAAGGCATAAAAATCCACTATTATATCTACTCTTTTCCCAACTCGATGTAACACATTCAATTATTTACGGAAAAAGTTTCAAGCCATCATTCCTACATTTGTTGAAGTAAAAGCAGTTATGTATAACCCCAAGAAATAAAAAATTCCCGTTCCTTCATTTCCTTTCAAAAAGTCTGATAAATTGAAGGAACCCGGAATGGGAAGTTTCTGCAATGAAAAAGTCCATAATATATTTTACTCATCGTATATTAAAAAAAATTTTTGGAGAGAAGCCTGAAAGAAAGCAGAGAGACAACATGGAGGGAAGGTTCAATTGATTTAAGATTAAAACATTCCTCGAAACATTGGGGAGGACATGAACATGGAGAAAAGTTGGAACAAAAAACACAAGGAGAAAGGGTGACGTAGTTTTTCAAAATACCTTAACATAAGATACAGTAGAAATTCGACTAAATTCAGACTGAAAACTCCACCATTTTTTCCCCTGCAAAACCTGACTCTATCTCTTACTTCGGGATTCCCGACGCTCCCTATTTACGTGCACAACCTACCCTCAGTTTTACAACTTCAATTTTTTGTAGACAAAGTTCGAGACGGAATGAAAAAAATGTTTCCTCTTCCATTTATTTTTACGCAGGTTTGAGACTTTAATCCAAAAAAATAATCTAAAATAATAACAACCGCTGTTCTGAGGGAAACAAAAACACAATGCTCCACAAATTTAGGACTCGTGAAGAAGGAAAATAAATTTTGGGAACTTTGTTTTCTGGTCAAAAAATATACATCATTTCGAGTTTGCTCGTAAAGAAAGAGGAAAAAAGTATTTAAAAGCAAGTAAGAAGGCTAAAGAACGAAATATATTTTTTATTTCACTCACTCCAAGCACGTCGTAGCATGGTAAGAAAGGAAGAAAAGGGGAGAGTGAGAGAGAGAGCAAGAAAGAGAGAGAGAGCGAGAGAGAAAGGGAGAGAGTCTATTGAGAAGTTTGTACACACTCGAGAGGAGTGAATGGGAAGAGCACGCGCCTTTACAAAGAACTGCCCTCAAAAATTGATCCGCATCCGCTTCCCTTCCATTTCACATGTGCTGCCATGTTACAAGTTTTTTTCTTCTTCTTTCTCCCTTCATAAGGTACATATACAGGAGAATAAAAAATATAAGGAGAGAGGGGAACAGAGAGAGAGAGAGAGAGAGAGAGAAAGAGGGGGAAAATCCTAGACGTGATCAGCAACAAAAACCTCCACAAAATTCTACTAGTTGTGCTAGAAAAGGCTGGAAGGGGAGAAATTCCTTTTAGACTCTGAAAATTGTGGTGGGCTCATAGTAGTGATGTGGATAAGAGGTATACGGTCATAGAGCTGTATATTATAGTCCTCCTAATCTTAATGATATGGTTGGAGAAAGATAAGAACTCCACTGCGAGTGTGCGGTCGAGTGGGTGAGCGAGCGAGAAAGGGGAAGAATGAGAGAGAGAGATCGAGAGAGAGAAAGAGAGAGAGAGGGTGAAGTAATACGAGTTAATATCACGAGATATAAAAAAGGAATGCAGTTGGATGAGGAGCAATCCTCCTCACAGCTGGCTCTATCAAATGAAAGTGTAGACCAGCCTATTGCTCTCGATTTGTGGACACCCACTTCTATATCTCTCCTCCCTATTCCATTCATTACTTTTTTTATTCAATTCCCTTTCATCGCTCTCACTTTCTCTCTCTCTCTTTTTCTCTCTGTCTCTCTTTCTCTCTCAGTCTCTCTTTCTCTCTCAGTCTCTCTTTCTCTCTGTCTCTCTCTGTCTCTCTCTTTCTTTCTCTGTCTCTCTCTGTCTTTCTTTGTCTCTTTCTTTCTTTCTCTGTCTCTCTCTCTGTCTCTCTTTCTTTCTCTGTCTTTCTTTGTCTCTTTCTTTCTTTCTCTGTCTCTCTCTTTTTCTTTCTCTGTCTCTCTCTGTCTCTCTCTTTCTCTCT
>JAQGBT010007553.1:0-10857 GCA_034698585.1 Disparrhopalites patrizii
TTCAAATAATAATAAAATGCTGTAAATGTTCGACGGCAACACTAATTATGTGCAAGCAAAAACACATAATCAAATTGTGACCTATTTTGGCATTTTTTAGCTGTTTATACCCTGATTTACTATATAATACAATTACTCACATTTACATGGCTTCTGTAAAATATTCCTCAAGGAAATACAAAATTATTTCGATGTTTTCCTCAAAGAAATATATAATTATTTCGATGTTTTTCTCAAAGAAATATATAATTATTTCGATGTTTTTCTCAAAGAAATATATAATTATTTCGATGTTTTATGTTGTCAATGGTAAGTTTAAAAGTACTAAAGTGCTCTACAATATAATTTTCGCAAATTTTGATCTAAAACTTGATTTTTGAAACGATTTTCGCGTGTTCAATTTTCATTAAAAGGTACAAAGTTTGGAATCCGAATTATTATTGCGAAGAAATGAATTCGAATTTAAATACCGATACTTTTTTTGAATTAAAATTTCAGATTCCAATATTTTCTCCGAGTTTTTTAGATACTAATTTGGATTCGAATCCTGGCAAAATATGACTATAATTCCGATTCCGATTCGAATACCAATTCCGATTCCGTTCCCTGTTCGTAAATAAAACAATTTGTCAGCTTCGTTGAGGCATACGCTACAGTTAAGTACAAATTCTACTGCAGATTCTATTCTGTTCAGTTTCCATGTTCAAGGCATCGTTACGGCCGTTGCGGGAGACGTAATTGGATAGATAATGTCTTCATACATGTGTCCCCATTCACATTTAGCAATGACCTGTTTATTGCTGGAGTAGCGTTTGCAGACGGAACATTGAAAGGATTTAGTCTTGTGAATTTTCATGTGCAATGCCACACTTTCAATAGTCTTTCCAACAAAACTACACACAGCACAAGAATATGTCTGTGGCTTTTCGTGAGACCGTTCATGAATTTGAAGACTATGTTTGTATTTTGTCGCGTAGTCACACTGTCCACATTTAAAAGGTTTATCATTAGAATGTACTTTCATGTGGCTCCTTAACGCAGCTAAAACCCTATATCGGGAACCGCAAATTCCGCATGCGTGATAAATGATTTTCTTGCTTTCATCCAAAGTACTGGAACTAGGGGCTGCGATCGGTGTGTTTCCGATTGACCTCACGTTCACAATACGCAATTCACTTTGATTATCGTCACTCTGATCCTCGACATTGTCTTCCAAGTCAGTGGGTGACTTGCCGTCATCGTCATCGTCCAATGTGATTTCGGGAATCTGCTGACTATTATTCAGATCTGACAATGTGCTCTTCATCGGTTGAACATTTAAACACCCTTGAATTCGGGGTTGATTTCGCTGGTTGTTATTACTGAGAACGGACGAATTCCTCTTAAGACTTCGACTGATATTTTGGGCAGAAGGTCCTGCCTGGATTGATGGACTGGAACTTAGCTCGTGGCCCAGGTTACCATTGTTAGTTAGTGATTGGCTTCCCAAAATGCGGAACGGCACTGGCAGTACATGAGATTTTTTATGCCATGCTAGAGTCTTGCTATTACTTGCTTTATAATCACATTCATCGCATTGGTAAATGATTCCATCCTTATGATACGACATATGTATCTTTAAATTAAATTCCTTGACACAAGCGTAACTACATAAGGGACACTGATAAGGTTTCTCGCCCGTATGAATACGGATATGCTCTCTGAAGGATTGGCCATCTCTAATCTCTTTGGGACAGTGAGGGCATTTTCGTTTCTGTCCAATGCGACGACGAGCTACACGCCTGTGGTTCGACGGTGACGATGCCCCTGCATTCATTTCGGAGTTCACCAGAAATTCAGTCGCGACAGTTTCCTCAGGTATTTCTAGAACAATAATAACGCTGGTTAGACATCAAACTAAAAATCGACATAGCAGTACGAGCTACTGTGTTTGAATACGAAATAGTGATGAAAGCCATCCAGCAAAAGAAGATTTGGGGATGAATAGGTAAAATACATAATGAATATCTTAGATACAGTTCACCTTTCTCAAAAAAAGTATGTACACACGTGAATGAAATATATACAATTAAAGTTATACACTTTTACATTATAGAATTCTGAGAAGTGGTAAGTCAGTGTTAAACATTTGAGAATAATGAAACAATGCTTACGAAGTTGATCTTGATTGCGGCACACAGTAGCGTGCAAGGCTCGGTCCTTGAGAGTAAGGAAGGATAAGTCACAAAAGGAACAACCGTACAAGACGTTGTTTTGCTCAAGAAGTTGATCAAACGTTCCAGCAGTGAGACCTGAGTTTACAACAAAAAATTATACATTATAAAGCAGTGCACATGTACACATATGCATTTATTTACCCAATTTATCACCAAATAATCTGAAGTGCCCTTCAACTATACGCAATCAGCACCGCCAATTTGCGTGTATTTAGTATTTACCCACCGTAATTTACACTGATCCCTTACCCACATTACCGATGCCATTATTGAATGAAAATGAACCTATAAATTATTATAATTCACATTACAATTAAACTTTTAAACCTTTCAAAATGACTTTACCATCAATGTTCATCTTGGACTCGTGAGTATCAGAAGGGGCTAAGGGGTCAGTCAAAGGGTCATCCGAGATTGCCTCCTCCAGATCATCCAACACGATGACCTCAGGTCGGTATCCATTTACTGGCTTACTATCATTAGCCCGATGGACAGCGTCTGAAGGCTCATGTGTTTTTAAATGCTTCTTCAAAGCAATGTGCAATTTACTAGTAAAGTTACATTTACTGCACTTAAACAGTTTAGGTGACTGACCGTCTAACGGGGTACTTGTACCACCACTAACCCGTAAAGGTTCCGAATGACCCGGAACTTCGAAAATTTGTTCGGAGCCGTCAACTTCCATCATACTAATTGCACGGTGATGATGATGATGTATTAACTTTTAAATAGATCTACACAGGAATTAATTGTATGCCTTGGTCAACTTTTGAAAAAACTTCGATCAGCGTGGACATTCATCACAAATGCTGTTGGAATTGCAAAAATTGTTTTATATTTTTAAAAAACCGCAAAATCACAACATCTAATAAATGCACTTACACCTTTAGGTCAGTCTCAGGATCAGTTTATCCGAAGACACATTGTAGATGGGACCTTAAAGCACAACATACATAATAGGTATAGCTAGGTATACACATACGTTCTGTTTGCCAAGATTATTGACCTATCATGCCCTGGTTTCACCTAACAACTTGTGGAGTGTAATATCTAATTAATCTAATATCTAAAATCTGCGCGATTAAAACAATTGAGACAAATGAATTATGAATATGTATTATATGTACTTTAAATACGTATATAGGAAATATTTGACATATGCAAATTATAGAAGTCGACTTAACGGAAAAAAGAAAAACGACCAACGACCTGACGTATATTTGAACTTTACCGCCAACAAGGATTCCTCTCCTAAAAATTTCTTCTGCCTGTTTTTTGTTCATTTTCGTGTACTTTAAGTGAAAATGAAATGATGAAACGATGAAAGCAAGATATTTCGGGAATGCAAATGCGGTTCAAAATAAAAATTACTCAACAAAACAAACTAACAATATGGGTTTTATTAAGTTAATACCTTTTTAAATGAACTAACGGATGTTACAATGATCAAAATATGCCGATGAAGTATTTACTGGATAAGTAACAATCTAAGAATCGTTATTTCGGAATATTTCTCTCCCGAGTCGCGACTCTCCGTTGGGGATTTTATCCGTGCGTCTGCTAATGTCCAGTCTCCATCCAGGTAATAAAATCGAAGTAATTTCTATACTAATAATAACAATCTTTTGCTTTTTATTGATTCAATTGTTGTTACATGAGATACACAGATATACATATTGGGAACATTAAATTCTCAGTACAGGCATTGAAGATATAGGCTGCAACATTATTTTATACGGTACAATTTTACTTAGGTACATACATCTACATTTCTACATACTAATTGTTTTGCCAGAGATGCCCATAGCGGTTTGAAGACAAGAATTCAGTACAATGGACGTACACGGAACGGCGAAATGCTGCAAAAGACATTTTTTCGTTAATTGAACTTGCGAAGATATAATACATAAGACACATATTACATACTTTTTCTTTTCTGTGAATCGTATACATGTGTATCATTCACTTGCTTGTATGTGTATGTGTGAGATTGAGAAACGTTGTTGTGACGTAAGCAAATTTAATGAACATTGTCTGTCAAGGTCAATGCAACCTGCACTTTGTTATATGATACGACTAATATATATGTATTGTAAGGAATGAGAGCAGCTCTTTTCATTCTAGAAAAACGAAGTTTTGCTAATGTCTTCTAGAAAGTTCTATGAAAGTTTTGAAATGAGTTACTCAAAACGTTTCATAATTTGGTATAAATACGAGAGTCGTATTTTCAACAGTACATGACAGTAATGTTTCATCGGTTTTATTAAATTGTTGTAAGTTACAACTGCCTCGTATAATAAAATTGGTTTCGATTAGTAAAACGTAACAAGTCTTTTTAAATCTCAAGTGGGAGTCTCAAGTTTCTCGTTCCTCCAGTTATTATTCAACGCCTTACGCATCTCATAAACTAACTGGGTTAATTCCAAACATTTGTTAGATTTGACCAATTCAATACTTAAAGAGTTCATTAGGACGCTTTTGAATAGACTTAGGTAAAGGAGAAGGCTTTAGCTACAACCAGGAGGGCTAAGCATTGCTGTAACGCAATCCAACATCGTGACAGTGTATTATTTAGAACTCATATCCTGATAAATAAAGTTACAGGGCGACGAGGTCTTGGTAGAATCAAGTTTATTAGAAGTGAGATATCTTTATTTATGTAGAGTCAAGAAGGAGATGTTACAGAAATAATCATATATCCACACAGAGCTTTTTACACCCAATTGCCTATACTCACTCACCGCTGCTTTGCTGAGCTCAGTCCCATATACAGTACTGAACCCATACAACTCAAGCTTTAGTATTAGCTTCCATTAACTCAGCAACAATTTTCCAAACAAGAACAAACATCAGGAGTGTCACAATAAAACAAGTCAACCAAAAAAATTTGGCCACTGCCATTATTGCCCTTTTGTCCAAACATACGTAGGTGTATACTATAATATACTTCACGGTACTGATTAACTGATTAGAGGTATATAGTCAATACTAAAGCCTCTACCGATGACATTATAAATAGTGATCTGACCTTGACTGTCAACTTCAACCCTTCGCGGCCGCTTTTCGAAAGTTAGCATATCCGACATGGCCAGATCGTGTGATCGCACATTCGCATACTCAGGGCATTGACAATCCCGGGATTACGGATTTGGATTAACTAATCGCAATGATCAATCAACAAAAGTGTTGTAAATAAGAAATAATCCGCAATCCATAATCCGCTTTAAACTACTGGGACAATTTAATTCTCAATCCCAAGGTTTGAAAGAAACTGTGGGATTACCGGATTACTTTAAATAAAATAACTAAAAATACACGGCGGATACTACAGTATACTATTTTATTTTATATTTATATAGTCTATCTCGAACGTAATACACGGCGGATACTACAGTATACTACTTATTATATATTTTTTATAGTCTATCTCGAACATTTGCATACTTGGGCGAGTGTGAGTGCTTACGAAAACTTAAGTTAGCAAAAAGTTACAAACAATTTAATGCATTTTGTATGTCCAAAATGTTAACAATTTTATTTATCTACTCAAATTTCGGATTTTTTAAAATTTGGGCTGTAAAAACAGTTTCTGATGACTGTAGAATTATTTCGCAACCATGCATTGTAGTCCGAATTTCAAAAAATCCGAAATTTGGATTTTTTCGGATATACTTTTCGGAAAACACCCTCTAGAATCCTTTCAGCGGAGGGATTGGGGTTGGGCAAAAACAGCCAAAGCTGATATTCTTTATGCAATCTATCATTCTATATACATTTACAAATTTATTTCCACCAACGTGCAAATTTCTTATTGATTCCATTTGCGCCCTCATGTACATATGCATATAGAATACACATACTCGATTTTTTTCTTTCGAGACACAGCCGCCATATCAAAGGAATCCAGCTGGCCCTTTACTAGTTTATCTTAGACATAAATAAACTAGTTTATTTTTGCACCTCCCTCCTCTGTTTTTTCTTCTCAACAAAATGATGAGCTTCACGGGCATGAGCGCGAATTTCTTTTCCTAATTTGGAGTTAAATTTGCACAAACTACAATCGTACAAGACGTGAAAGTCGGTTCCTCTGTGTTTCATACGTATGTGCCTTGTGACACACGATAGTACGTTACTCGAATAGTCACACCAACCACAGGCAAAGGGTTCATCCACCTCACTATCGCCTAATAGACTTGTTTTTTTGACGTTAAGAATCGCAGATAAAGTATTGAAATTGAAGGGTGGTCGCTTTCGTACCGGAGCTGATGCAACCTTAGATCCTGCAGGACGAAGAGTGGCTTGCATGTCTTCACCCGGTGAGCTTTCTCCTTCGAGATTGTTTGTATCTGGAGCTAAATTTAATACTGATCCATTTGTTGCAGTCGTTACGGAATCACTGCCTTTGTCATCTGAACGACAGTCTTTTTGCGGACTTTGTTGTTCCTTATTAATATTATTGCTTGTCGAAGCAACATCTACTGGAGAAGGAGAATGATGTTCCGCACCTTCTATATTAGCTTCAGCTTTACTTGCCACCACAGTCTTTTGTGTGAATGATTTTTTCGTTTTTGTTTTTAGTATTGCACCTTTATCCACGTTCAACGTCCGTGTTTTTGACACTTTCAAATGCTGTTTTTTTTCATGTCTACTTGTCTTGGCCCTCGTGTCTGCCCTGTAGGGACAATAATTACATTTAAAATTATGTGAGTAATACATCGTCTTGGGTTTGCGCTTTTTAACAGGGTTTGAACTCTTTGTTTGAACTGTGGCCTCAGCATTGGAATTCCCATTTTTACGAGGCGATGTCTTTTCCCCTTTGGCCTTTTTAATGATCAGCAAAGATTTCGGCTGGGGCTTCTGCGTCCCTGATTGACTGGTGGAACATTTTCTTTTGAGCATATTTGGTCTACCTTGCTCGCTGGACATTGTTCATCGGAGAACTTTATCCTTATGCTTTGCTGTGAATTTGAAATAGAATTACAATTATAATGCGATACAGACGGGATTATACGGGATTACATTCAATTACGTGAGATCATGACAATTCAAAGCTATTTAACATCTGATGAATATTTGAATCTTACATTCTAACCATTACACAAACGTAATGATTGATGATGATGTCAAAGGTCAATATTACCTGGCTATTTTTACCTAATCTATGAAAGCTCTATCGCCAATTTATATCATTGTCCTTTCTCCGTCCAAGTGAATAAAAATTGACACGGCAGTTTTTATTTCATCAATCAGTTTGAAGACACGTCAGTTCCTTAGCATCTCTTTTATTACTTCCAGATCGCTGTAGAAGCACCAATTATTAATGTCCTTAATATAAATCTTGAAAGAGTTGACACAAAAGTAAACAAATCTTGCATTTCAGGCATGTAAATATAAATTATTTGAAATTTGAACTTACTATATAATTCTTCGTTTCCAACAATCCAAGCAATCAGCAAGGCCGTCTAAAAAATCGCTCAACTCTATAAGCAAATTTTAAATCGAAGCCAAGGGGGAAATCGGCAATTAAATAGGTACAATACAATACAATTAAATAACAACAAAATGGAAAAAACAAAAATGACTAAAAACTGTAAAACCTGCACGTGCATGCCCGATTTTCCGTTGAATTAATGAACATTTCAATTTCCCGCTCTTTTGTAACCTCCTTCCGTGGCAAGCCAATAAAAAAGGACCGTGGACCAATGACATCAGCAGGCGAGGCGGACCGTATAAAAAATGCTCCACGTGAAGCCCTCCAATTTTTTTTCGCAATTAATCCAGCGTTTTGCAGATGATTAGCTTTTCAGCCTAAATTCTTACAATTTAGAGCCAAAAAATAGGTAACAACAATCATTTTTTACCACTTTAGTTTCATTTTTTTTGTATAGTAAATATTAATCTTCTTGATCATCGAATAATGCTAAATGGTAGCAGCTAAATAAAATGGGGAATTATTAGATAGGGTCAAGCTTGATATTGTGGCCTCTTTTTTGCAACGTTTTTTTCAATTTTTTTTCTTCCGTTGTCGCTTTAGTAAGGAATGAAGAAAAATGATTCTAATATGTACATTTTTAAGCTATAAGAGCCAAAAAAATATTTATTAAATTTCTCCTCACCGATTTCACATCATGATATTTTTAAAATAAAACACAGTTCACAAATGTGGCCATTTGCAGGTAATTGTGACCAGCCCATCTTCAATTGTGGTAAACATGTATAATTATGAAAAAAATATTACTGTAAGTAATTACAGACTAAATATATATCTTTATCCTGGAAGTCTGGTTGAATAAATCCGCAAAGCAAGAAAAAAAATGCAGCAGGTTAAGTTCATACTTGAATGATCCCTGAAAAACTTCGAAACTTTTTGATTTTACAATTTAATTTTGCTGGTCATAATTAATGAATAATATGGGCAGGCGCTAGTCTTCTTAATTTTGCATCCTTTTCTGTCATTACGCGTTTTTTTAAATTAAATTTGTAGGTGGCTACAATTAGCCATTTGGCCACAATTACAGACTTTGCTTTCATTTTGTATACAGCAGCATGTGTAATAATTATTAAATTCAATTTTTTTCGTGGCAGTCAAAGTGAGAAAGCAAAAAGGTTCATATTCCATTCTGAAAAATAAATCGGAAGAAAAAATACAGGGCATATGTTTACCGTGTAAAATAATACAATGTCCACACGCATCGGCGCCTTCGTGTTATTGTGCCGGAGAAGTCATGAGAGACTCCTTCAACTTACTTTCACCGTTATGGAACTATGATTTCCCTTTTTCTTTTAAAATTCCTTTTAAAAGAAAGTTTTTTTTTTAAATTTCAGAATTTGTCACTAACCTGCATTTGAAGTTTTTTTATATTCCTGTTTTCACACAGAACTTATGGTCCTTTTTAATTTCCAATTGGATGACCCGTGGCCGCCATCCGGAAGTTGATGCAGGCAACTGTAGGATGTTTTTGAAAAAAATCAAAATTAAAAGTCGGCAAAAACAAAACAATTGCATATTTTTCGAAAAAAACATGCAAAATAAAGAAAAAAAGAATGTTACATTATTTCCGCTGCTTGGATTCATCTTTTTCCAACTGTGTTAGTTGTTCCAACTCAAATCTGGAAAAAATTCCCAATAATGACGGAGGAAAGGAAAAATCTTGAAAAAAAGGAAAAGTTTCCGTACAAAGACATTTCTAAAATCCTGTCCATCTTGTATAAAAACCCTTTGGCGGATGTTGATTGAATGACAGAATATTGCCAGTGGTGTTTCGGTACACACATTGTTTGTAGTGAAAACAAGAGCTGTATATTCCCGAAAATGCTTTGCACTGAGAGGGTAAGATCAAAATTTCATTTTTGTACGTATTCCAAATATTATTCATAATTTTGTTATTTACTTCAGCCGTCCTTTTATGTATTTATTTTTATCATAATTTAATTTAATTCTAACCACAATTTTGTGTATTTATTTTTATCATAATTTAATTTAATTTTGACAATAATTTAATGAATTTTTTAAAATCATAATTTAATTTAATTTTGACCACAATTTAATGCATTTTTTAAGATCATAATTTCATTTAATTTTAACCAAAATTTTATGAATTTATTTTAATCATCATTTGATTTAATTTTAGCCAAGGTATAATGCATTTATTTTAACCATAATTTAATTTAATTTGAACCACAATTTTATGCATTTGTTTTAATCCTAATTTCAAGTCGTTTTAGCCACAATTTTATGCATTTGTTTTAATCCTAATTTCAAGTCGTTTTACCCACAATTTTATGCATTTATATTAATCATAATTTGAAGTCGTTTTAACCACAAATTTATGCATTTGTATTAATCCTGATTTAATTTCATTTTAACCACAATTTTATGTAATTCTTCCAATCATAATTTAATTTTAACCACAGCTTTTGCATTTATTTTAATCATGATTGACTTCAATTTTAGCCACAATTTTATATATTTATTTTATCCATGAATTAAACCGAAATTATTTCCAGGTTTTGAACACCACCACAATCCTCCTGTGTCTCATCCTCTTCACTTCGGGTACAAATTCCCTCTTCTGGACCGGAACCGGGCACAATGGGACCAATAAAACCCCTCTCAATAGCAAATCCCCCCCAAAAAAGCCCACACCCGCCCCTCAAACCCCCAATCAAATCCCGGGGGTTACCACCAAACGCCCGGTTCTCCTCCAGATAAAGCCCCAGCAACCACTCCAGACTTTCCAGGGACAACCACCCCCGCTGGAGAATGTACAACTTCCCCAAGAAAATCCGAAAATCCGTCACGAACATGCCTCATCCTACCAACTCCTTCAACACCAGCTCCTTCAACATCAACCAGCGGAAAGTCACCGTAATAATTATGGGTACGATCCCCACCCTCATTTTAACCATCATCATCACGGCGGCTACAAGGACACCCCCTATGACCCCTACTACCCTTCCTACTACCAAGAGCCCTATTCATTTAACTACAAATTCCCCCACGGAGGGGGTTATCCTCATGGGCATGGAGGGAAACCTCATTATGGAGGACATCATCATCATCATCATGGAGGACATAATTATGGCTGGAATCCTCCTCCACCTCCTCCACCTCCACCGACAACAACAACTCCAGCACCTC
>JAQGBT010007554.1:0-10857 GCA_034698585.1 Disparrhopalites patrizii
CGCTCCCCCCTCTCTCTCTCTCTCTCTCTCTCTCTCTCTCTCTCTCTCTCTCTCTCTCTCTATCTTTTTCACTTTCTTTCCTTCTCCCTCTCTTAAGAGTTGTATTTGTCTCGCTTTCTTTATGCCTTTCTCGCTACAATTACTGTTTCTGTTTTTTCCTTCTCCTTTATTTCACCTTTACCAAAACAATTTCGTGGGGTGAGTTACGCCCTGTCCCTAACCAATTGAACTAAGGACTTATGACTTGTACATGGGTTTGTTACAAAAAAAAATAGATCCCATGTTTTTAGCAAGTTCCCTGCACGTAACATTTTATGTTTACAACCCTCAAAAAGAAACAAGAAGGCATACGTATGCCCGCCCGTACACACACATTTCCATCCCCGAATTGGGTTTTGGTGAAGGCATAAATGAAATCGGTATAGACTGTAAAAAAATTTAGTACTAGACAAAAAAAGAAAATATGAAGAAAGTAATAAGAATTTAGCTTTCTCGCTCTCTCTCTCTGCCTTGACGGATAGTTTTGTCCTAAAAAAATAAATGGTAGCTAGAGCAATGAGAGTCAAAAACAAGTAAGATATATGAGAGGCATGGGGTTGCTCACTCCCACAATCTTCTTGCAAAGCCCTGGCGAAAAGAGGGTAAGTAGTATTAGTAATAGAGAACGCATGTATATACATGTACAGGCACATTTAACCACATAAAAAACTTCTCTCCCTCTGCGTTTTTTGGAAAGTTTCAGTGTAATCCCACGTAGTCGGTTTTTTTTTGCTTTCTTCCAACGTGTAAAATTTTATTGTACACACACGAAATCTTTCTCCCTCTCTCTCTCCCCTTGCTCCAATGGTATGGATAGACAGAGAGAAAACTACACAACGTCACGTCATCCTCGACAAGCTCATAACTTGTTATTTTCCCTCTCTATTTCTTTCCCTTTCTCTCTCTCTCTCTCTTTCTCCTTCTTCCCATGTTTTTTTGAGACAGCAAAAAAAAAAGAATATTATTACCACCAAAAGCGAAACTCAGAAGGTGAGAGAAACAACTCAAGGATTTACAAGAATCAATCTTATTTTCTCCCGAAGTGGTAAATGCTACATAGCCAAACTGTGAGCACGGTGAACCTTTTCTGGTGTAGTACATACTTTATTTGGTACCTTTCAAATGCGTAGTTTTGCCCCAGAGTTCCCAATGTGGTTCCCATACGTACTTTCTCCAACCCAAAATGTATACTGCACATGCAATAGCTTGAACAGAAGCCTTGGAAAAATGAGGAATAGAGAAAGAGGGCGAGAAAGGGAAAAATTGTGAGAAAACAGATAAGGGGGAAATCGAGAAAAAGTAGGAGAGGGAAAGAGTGAGAGAGAGAGAGAGAGATTTAAGGACAATAATCTGAAAAAAATAATAAAGAAAAAAATGTATATACATGTAATAGTAAAGGAAAAGAAAATTTATCAAAGAATCCGTTTGCTCTCGTGCTCTCCTTCTCAATATTGGACTTCTCACGCAGAAAATGCTCTTTCTTTCTTTATTTTCCCCACTCTTGATCAAGTTGATTCGTACGGGGTCTCCTTATAATGGAGTCTATATACACACGCTTAAGTAGAAAGGCCTCTCTGTCTCTTTTTTTTCCCTTCCTTCTACCCTCTCCATTGCCTTGTGTTCCAACGATCCAATAAAGTGTGACAACTTGAAGTAATACTTCCGTTGAACGCTGTTGGAAATATCAATTGGAGACATGCACTTTTCCTTCAATTTCTCTCTCTCTCCATTCACTGAAGGAGCCATTGAGGCGTCCACAAAAAAAACCACATAATTCCAAATATTACCATCTCATTTTACTATACATACGCTCCCTTCCCATTGATAGTCTTCTCTTCTTGCCCTTTACCCCTTCCTTTCCCCCGCCTGGGCAGCTCCCCTGCCATTTATGACGGGATGAAAATTATATACCTTTGTTTTCTTATTTGTCATTCCTTTCCTTCACATTTCACCTTTATTTCCTTCTACATTCTATATTGATTTCGTCCAGTAGACTTTTTAGGTAGAAGTTATGAAAATGTATATTTTAAAATGCTATGATGCCGGCTTGAGAAGGAGCGTGTATGCGTTTAAAAAAAACAAAATATTAGAAAGAAAGAGGTAAAAATAGTATACAAAAGAAGAAAAAGGGGGGACGTGTGGAGTCATGGAACTAAACGTTTACCTGACAGATATTTAGTTATGATGTGGTTGATGAAAAATGTCTCATAAACATGCCTCTCTCTCTCTCTCTCTCTTGCTTTCATAATTTACCCTCTCGCACTTAATACTATGGCACTATTACTCTACTCTGGCACTATTTTCTTGTTGGCTTGGCACTCACAAAAAAAGAGTTGTATGTGGGGCTTTTCACCTCTTTTCAAACTGTTCCTGCTCCGTACCAGTCCTTTTGGAAACGCCGGCCGTATTTATCCTTGTCTTTCTTTTTAACTCACTTTCCCCCCTCTTTACATGTGTACTCATGTATGTAATATGTACCACAACACGAATTAAAGGTCCCTCACAATGTAATATTTTCTCCTTTGGTGTTTTCCGAAAAAATAATGCCTACACTTTTATGGACAAAGCAAGTGTATGTATTAAAAACGGAGTTGGGAGTCCTAGGAAAATTATGAATTTTAGAAGGAGGGAAAGAAAAACTATTAGGGACTTTCATGTTCACTTTGTCACATACTGTCAAAGTACGTTGAGGGTAGACATTTTTAGTGCCAAAAAAAAATGCCTTCCAGTAACCTTCATGTGCTAAACTGCACCAAAGGATTTTTGTGTTGGTGGGAATTGCCATAAAATTTTATGTATTATTATTAACGAAAGTGGAAAAAGCACCAGGTATTTACGTTGTCAGTCTATTATTTGTGTGTGTGTGTGTGCAGACTTTTTTTTTGGGGGCTCCCCTTTTATTTCGTATAACACGTGTGGGAATAAGTGGACTTTTTAAATATTGGAAATACTTATGCAGGTAAAAGCACCCTTTATGCACGTATGATTTGGAACTTTCCCTCGACACGATTTGCTCCAAAGCGATTTCAAGCCCTAAGAAAGTCCGAGGGGGTGTAAGGGAGAAATTGTAGGGAATTTGTACCCAACGTGGGAAAAGAGGGGTATACCGTAAGAAACGCGTGTGTGGAAATACACACCCTTGGTCAGAGTATGTCACGTTGAAAGGGTCAATTAAAGGAGCATATCTTTTTAGGGAAAGAAAGGGGGGAGGAGAGAGGGAAAAAAAAGTATGCCGAGAGAAATCAGTGTAATTTCCAACGATTAGTCCCCACAAGACGTGTATGATGGGGGCTGACCCTTATGTTTTTTTTACGCACAACCACTCACACTCTTAATGGTAGATTGAGTTGAGATAAGTCCACCATTAAGCTCTAATATTCTCCTTTTTTTTACCTCTCCCTTCTTCTCCTGCCAAAACATCCCCCACAGTCAAAGCAAATACGTACATTTCATACCGCATAGAATAAAAAAGAAAAAATTATTTCCAGCCCTGGGTACACTTTTCCCCAGAGGAATACACTAATAATGTACATGTGTATGCCCCTACACTAATCACCAGTAATGTTTTGGCTTTGCATTTGTAACAATGCACATACAAGAATTTGCCCCAGCATTATTACATTTGCAGAACAAGAAAACTACATGGAAAAAAGGTTGTGTACTAATTAGCTAGAAGGGTAACTACTTTAGCAGGTGAGTCCCCACTACGTCGTAGTGTGAAATGAATGCCAAACAAAAAAAAAAAGTGGGGAAAGAGTACGAAAAAAAAAGAGAAACAATTTGAAGGGAAAGGGCGGAAAAGGGTGAGGAGGAAGGTGGGGGAAATGTCTCTCACACGTGAATTTACCCCCAGCAAAATAATTTGCCAAGTCAAAAGATGTGGCTTTCCCTCCTGTAGTAACTCTTTCGCATTGTATTATTATCAGCATTCCCCTCCATTCTTGAATGGCTAATCAAGTCTTTGAAGAAGTGGAGAAAAAAAAAGGAGGAATGAATGAGGAAAAAAATGTACATGTATATATATACATATAATATATGTGGGTTGTATACATTTTTTTTTTGAAATTATATTGTCATGATGGCAATCATTGATATTAGGCATCCAGTTTTCCTGGTCGGAAGGTTGCCGCTTCCGCTACATAAGACTTGGTGCGGCGTCCACGGAAATAGCCGTCGGGTTAAACAGCACGCACCCGGAATTTTCTTAAAATCTATTACCCACACCTCACTCTCTCACATCCTCTAAACACTTGACAGTGGAATTCCCCATTCACTCACTTCCCCGGCTCAACCCGGGAGAGGGGAAGAGGGAAAGAAAGAGAGAGTGAGAGGAGAGGGAGCGAGAGAGAGAGAAAAAGAAGGAGAAACAACAAAAATAAGAGGGAGAATGAATGAAATTTAAGGAAGTTACATTCAACAAAGAGCAAACCATAACCTTTCCAAAAAAGGAAACTGAATTGTAAATTCCCTCTTTTCATATGTGTAATTTATTTTCCCACATTTATTTCTTTATTTTTCTCAACAACATAGCCGAGCGTACATAGGGTGAAAATTGTACCTGCTATTCATTGTACCACGAATAAAACGTAGAGAATGTAAGGCAGTATCCTTATCCCTCCCTATTATTTAAATATTTCCTGCTTTCACCACCTTCTTTTCTTTTTAAAAGCCGGACCAAAATAAGCCACCATGCTATTTATTATTTTCAACCCTTCCGTTTGTACAGCCACTGGGATACAAAGATTGTACTTGTACAATATACATGTAATTATATGTAGTTAAAAAAATTACAATAGAAATCTAGTTTTTCAATCACCGTTGATATGGACGTGAGATAAAAAGGGAGGAGGGGTGAGTCAGACGTTGTGTGTGTGTCTTCAAAAATTATGGGGATGACACAACGGGATTTTATTTTTTGGTCCCATAAAACACGGTATGATCCAAGAAAGGAGTAATATTTTCGCACACATATACACAAACACACTCATGCACACACAAAAAATATCACAATCACCGGAAAATTCAATTTCACGTTTCAGGAGCACTTGACATAAATTTTTATAGGCAAAGCAACCCTTCCTTACTTGACTATAGACTTAAAAAGAAAGGAATTGTATTCAAATATTCACGGGATAAAAATAACCCTTCCACTTTTCCAATACATTTTCTTCCACCTTGGAAATGGCTTTTCCCGTGACCAAAAAAAAAAAACCTTTAGCTTTCGTAGGTTTTTAGGAACTGCATTAAAATGGTACTCAATATTTTCCTCTTTGTTGTTTTGTCCTTAAATTTAAGAAAATAGTGGCAAGTCCACAAGAGAGGGTGGTTGTGGAATAATAATATTTTTATGTGATGATAAAACACTAAAGAATTTGTGGAGGAAGAACCCCAAAAAAATCAAACACGATTGAGTTGGATGATCCAGGGACATAAAATTGAATGGGGCAAATAGAAATTTGGTGATACATCCCCATAAAGGAAGAAATAGAACTGAGGGAACGGAATGAGATGGAGAAGAGTGTTAACAGGTTCCCATGAAAATGGAGGAAATTGTGGGGGAGGATGAGATAGAGGGTAAAAAAAAATTGAGCGAGAGAGTAAAGGGTGAGATTGGAGGTAAATCGGGAAAGAACAGGAAAAAATAAGGGCTTCATGAGTAAAAAATCCCTTCTAATAATGGAAATATTAGGGGATGCTAGTAGATACACCAAGACCAAGAGATTATGTTTCCATCGTACGTTATGATGGAACGGGGAGGATGACACAAGAACTAAGGACTAATATAGGCTTTAAAAGAAACGTTGTGAAGGAGGTAAAAAGAAAAAGAAGAAAAAAGAAGAGAGAGAAGGTGAATTGTGAACGTACCTGAGAGTGGAAATGATGTTTTCGTGTACGGAGTAATTTTGGTGTTGATACCGGCACAAGGAACTCTTCTGACTTCCTGCAAACGTCCGTCGAGGACAAGTACGTCCTTCCTGTTCCGTTGCCTCTGAATACGTCGCGCTTTGAATCGGATTTAGGGACTCGACTCCACCCAACCCCTCCTTGGCAATAATTAAGCTCGTCCCGCCGCAAAACCTGCTGCCTTTCGTCTACCCGGGCTTCATCACTAACTCACTCCCACCGACTTACTTTTTCCCCCAACTGCTCCTATACCCAGCTACGACTACAACCACCAACCGCTCCAATCCCACTATACTTCTCTTCCCGTTCATTCTTTTTTTTTTCACTCTCTTTCTCTCTGTTTTACGCTCTCTCCTTCTTTTCCGCCCCTTTTCTCTCTCTCTCTCTTTCTCTCTCTCTCTTAGCTCAACGCCTGGCTTCCATATCTTTCTTCTAGTTTCCCCCTGTTTTCTTCTCGTGGTGCATCTTGCTCTATTTCAGCCGGAGTCCTATTTCTATTTCCTCTATCTCTGTTTCATTTCTATTTACTAATATTTCTCTGCATTTGCTATCGGACTACCACTACTTGATTTTTATCCAATCTCTGTCCCTCTATTTGCTATCCTATCGCTTGCTCTTTTTCTCTACTTGTCTCTCGTTTCCAAGCTATCTCTCTCTCTCTTTTGCATTTTTTTATTTCCCTCCCCTGCACACGCTACTCGGATTCACCCACTATCTTTCTCTTTTATTTCTGCTTCTTTCTCTATTCCCTGTTATTTCCTTGTATGTTTTTTGATTTTTTGCTCTTCTTTTTAATTCTCTCTCTGTCTTGCTTGTCCCTAAAATTCTCTCAGTCTCTCAGTCTCTCAGTCTCTCAGTCTCTCAGTCTCTCAGTCTCTCAGTCTCTCAGTCTCTCAGTCTCTCAGTCTCTATTTTCTAATTTTCTCTCGCTGCGTCTCTTTCTCACTCTCTGTCCCTCGTTTTCTCTTGCTGTTTGTGTCTCTGTCTCTCTCTAGTTTTTTCTCTGTTTCTCTCACATTTTTCTCTCTGTACTCTTCACCTTATCTCGCTTTCTCTCTCTTCTTTTATCTCACTTATTCTTAAATGTATGCCATGCTTTCTGTTCCTCCTTCTTTCGTTCTTTTCGTAAATATCACATTCTCTCCCTCTTCATATTTTTTAGGTCTCAACCTTATTTACCGATCCATCCGTCGTTCTTCTCCCCATTTACTCGACTCCTTCAAACTGATTCTTTATTCTTTCTTCTGCTTCAATAATATTTTCCACTTGAAGCCACCAATACTTGTTCCTGCCTCCCATTTTTCCCCGTGCATTTTGTCGATCCTATTACTGCATCTTGAATGACTGAGTTCCTACCATTCCATAGAATTGTGGCACCGTCAGTGACAAACTCGCCTTTTCCTTCCCTTTCCCTTGTTCTTTCCTATTCTTTTTTTTTTCTCTCTCTCTCCCTTTCTTTCTCTCCCAGTTTCCGTACAACATCCTCCACTGATATATTAGGAAATATTACTAATAAAAGTACTAATAATATGCCCTTATCCTACTTTTTACTTATATGTTCTTTCCGTGGGCAAGATTGACACTACTATATATTTTTTGTATATATGTAGCATAGCAGTGGGTATAATAGGAAATTTGCATCTATAAAACGATTTTTTGAAATAATTCTGCTCCGATGATTCCCACGCTGTTCCTTCACATTACTCCCCAAGTCCTATTCTCCAGTCCTTTTAAGTACTTGGTAATGTAAATATTGTTCCACTTGACATTGCCATTTATTGCCACAATAATGGCTGCCACCCAATTCTGTTCTTGTACTAGAGTATCTTCCACTTCCCAGCCGTATTCCCCTGTATTTCATGTATGACAAACACTTTGGAACAAACTTTTTTGGGGACTACATAACAATGACATGTCCAGGAGTTTGTTGAAGTTCCTCATATTCTCCCTTAGGACTCTCTCTCTCTCTCCTATTTGTTTCCCAGTTTGGAAAATACTACACTAAAGTTTTTGTGTTTCACCAGTTATTTCTGAGGAACTTCATAAAGGCTCCATAAAGGGTCCCGCCTCATTTTCCTTCAAAAGGAACAACTTTGCATTGTTGTGAATCTCTCCTTGTGGGAGGAGGGTGAGAGGGAGAGGGAGAGATGTGAAAGAGAGAGAGAGAGAGAGACGGAGGGGCGAGAAAGAGAAATACGGAGAGTGTTACAACTCTTCCAAGTTTTGTGTTTTATAAGAACGTGCACGGAAATCGTGCGGAAACTACAAAACTTTCCCGACTACCTTCCGCCGATCCGATCCAATTAGATAGTAGTAGTCGCCCGAATCTCCCGCCTCCTCTCAGCTTCTTCTTTCCTTTCTCCCAAGAAATCTCTTATACACTTTCTCTTCCCAGGCTCTCACCATTCCTCCTTCCTCTTTTCCCTTATCAACTTCTCAAATAAATTAATTACCCTGCTGGAAACTACGACAATCTTAGACAAGAGCATCCACTATATATTATTACACACCCCTCCCGACTCTCCAGCCTCCCAAATGCATCTTCCTCTTTGGACCAAAACTTGCTTTGTCCCCAAAAATTCCTCTCACCTCTCTTCCTTCATGATCAATATTTTTTTAAGGGGGAAAGGATGCATATTTTTTACTTTGTAAATACTCATTATTTCTCCCACAAAACTCTGTGAACTTTTATGCTCCTTCCCCCTTGAATGCGTCATTGACTGAGATTTTGTGTCCACTGTCGACCTATAATAGAAAAGTTTATTTATATATTTCTCCCAAAAAAGGTCGAAACATTGGGTAACGTTTGAGTCCTAATACATCCCATGATGAAGAGATGTACTGTTAAAAAAAAAAGAGGAAGGAATTGTGAAGGAATACAAATGTGAGGATATAGAAGTGGCCGATAAAATTTTTCAAGCTTTTTCCTGCCACATGATTAACAAGTAGTGGGGATAATGACGGTATACTGTACACAAAGACCGGGAGGGAACTTGAGTTTTTCTTCTTGCTACTCCAGCTTCTGTATGTATAGTATATGCATGCGGGAATTTGTTTTTGAGACAAGTTTCATGGGTATATTTCCCTTTTATCGAAGAATGTAAAGGAATTCCTGAGGAAAAAGGAAGGAGCTGTCCTTATTGGCTCGAATAACTGGGGCTCAGTTTCAACGCATGCACACACTCCCATTGGTTTAGAGTGTTATACGACTCTCTCTCTCTCTCTCTCTCTCTCTGCTACTGTCTCTTTCCTGGCCTCTCTCTCCCTTCACTCTCTCTCACTACAGTTACAACTGCTTGGGGTTCCTTTTTCCCTTTCTCACACTCTCCATGCTTTCCCCCCTTTTGGTGTATTATGCCTTCTCCTGAAACCTTTTTTGGCTTTGAGAAAGGAAACTCTATTTATTTATAAAATTCCCATATTAACCTTTTGCAGGAGGAACGTCTCGTATAAATAATACAAATAACTCTTTATCCTCACCAAAATGGTAAATGATACATAAATACTGCATCAAAGACGGGTGGATGTAATTATAGATGTATAAGGGAAGATTTGAGGAGTACCTTTTGAAAAATTGTACATAGTTGTGAAAAAAAAACCAAAATTTTGGAGTCACACATAGGGTTACATAAATACATGAAGACACTTTGAAACAGAAAGAAAAGGGGAGCAGAAGGCCGGGGGGAAATTGAAGGACAGAGACGTCAGAATAAGCCGAGAGAGAGAAAAAGTGAGATCGAGAAATGCCTGGAAAGAAAAAGAGATAGGGATAAATCAAGAGAAAGAAAGCAGAGAGAGAGGCAGGGCGTCACAAGGCGAAAGATAGGAAGATACAAATGAAAAGTGAAAGGGAGACATACGAGAGAGAAAGACATGTGCTATAAATAAATGTATTCACAAATAATTTATGCATCCATATGATAGAAATTGAACGTAAATATATTATGTTGGGTAAATTGAGGCAAATACAGTAAACACATGGGAAATTAGCTTATATGTATTCATAATATTTGAAGCCAGTCGTACATAAGGAAATCGGTAAATGAATAAATGTTTCCTTTACCATACTTCCTTTAAGGAAGTTGTGGTACAGTTTTCTTCAAGGAATACACTTGATGCTAAATTTTTCTACAATCATGTATTCCATCTCGCACAAGCTTTTCTCTTCGTTCAGCACGCTGCTTATTTTTTAGATGATTGAAAAAATGTGCAAACACAACATTGTATTTCTCATACTATTAGTTCTAATATTTATATTCCATCTTGCCATTTAACAAGGTAAATACAAATATTCATTTGTCTCTCATAAAGACAGTCGGGATAACCGGCAGGCGGACCAACGCCGGAGCAATGGATGAAAAACGCACACCCACAAAAATACAGACACACGCTAGCGACAGAAAGAAAGACAGGCACAGCTAAACTTGGAATAAAAGACAAGTACAGATAAATACGGGAAGAGAGATAGCAAGAGAGTGGGAAAGCAAGAGAGAGAGAAAACGGAAGAGAAAGAGAGACAACAAGAACAAGAAACCAAAGGAGAAAGAGAGACAACAAGAAAAAGAAACCAAAGGAGAAAGAGAGACAACAAGAAAGATAAAACAAAAGAGAAAGAGAGACAACAAGAAAGATAAAACAACAGAGAGACAACAAGAAAGATAAAACAAAAGAGAGACAACAAGAAAGATAAAACAAAAGAGAGACAACAAGAAAAAGAAACAAAAGAGAGACAACAAGAAAGAAAAAACAAAACAGAGACAACAAGAAAAAGCAACAAAAGAGAGAAAGCGAGACAACAAGAAAGAGAAAACAAAAGAGAGAAAGCGAGACAACAAGCAAGAGAAAACAAAAGAGAGAAAGCGAGACAACAAGAAAGAGAAAACAAAAGAGAGAAAGCGAGACAACAAGAAAGAG
>JAQGBT010007555.1:0-10857 GCA_034698585.1 Disparrhopalites patrizii
GAGAGGGAGAGAGAGGGAGAGAGAGGGAGAGAGAGGGAGAGAGAGGGAGAGAGATAATGCAAAAAGAGAACCAAAGACACACCAAAAACAGAAATAGAAGAGAAACACAGATAGATAGCAAAAAAGAGAAATAAATCCCCAGCACAGAATAAACGTTCCGATTATCCTCAAATTTCTCCCGTCATAAAAAACCCCCAAAAATGGTATCCCCGCAGAAACGGAAAGAAACTATCTCCTCCAGCCAAAAAAGTGTTATCCTTTCCCCTCACAAGAAAAATGTCTCTTCCCCTCCCGAAAAAAAACGGGGGAAAGAAAGACACATTGAAGTGGCGGGCCACTTGAAATGATTTGATGACCACCTTTAATCAGCAATATACGGGGATATATGTGCATAGAAGATGATCTCTCTTTTCCTTTTTGGTGGGAAAAGGCGGCCCCAAATGCCTTTGACGTGACGGGAAAGGTGAGACAGGAGTGTCATGTTTACCTAAGGACAGACGTGCTCAGGGGTTAATGTGGGGACAGGTCCAGGAAAGGCAAAATAAAAACCTCAAAACAGTCATCAAAGAGAGGGAAGTGGTGAGTAAAAAAAATGAGCACGCACTTGATGAACAGAGCGAGATATCCTTGAGAGTTTCTCTTTTGAAATTGCATCTCTTTTTTTAACTATTTCATTCCGCTCTCTGTCTCATCAAAAGTCGATTTCTTCTCTAAAACACTCTCCATTTCTCTCTCTCCTCATTTCGGTTTCTCTCTTTCTCTATCAATATTTCTCCCATTTCTCTCTCTCTTTCTCTTTCTACACATTTCTCTCTCTCGCTTTCTCTCTCCACATTCCTCTCTCGACATTTCTTCCATTTCTCTCTATTTCTGTATCAACATTTCTCACATTTCTCTCTCTCTCTCTTTTTCTTTCTCCCATTTCTATCTCTCTTTCTGTCTCCACATTTCTCCCTCATTCTCTCTTTCTACATTTTTTCTAGCTCTCACTCTTGTATGTCTTTTTCTCTCTCGCTCTTTCTGTATCTTTCCCTCTCTCTTGCTATTTTGTCTCTTTCTCTGTCTCGCTCTTTTGTGTACCTTTCTCTCTCGCACTCTTTTGCCTCTTTCTCTCTCGTTCTTTTGTGTATCTTTCTCTCTCTCGCTATTTTGTCTCCTTCTCTGTCTCACTCTTTTGTCTCTTTCTTTCTCGCTATTTTGTCACTGTCTCTCTCGTTCTTTTGTCTCTTTCTCTCTCTCTCACTCTTTTGTGTATCTGTCTCTCTCGCTCTTGTATGTCACTTAATCTCTCAGTTTACGTTTCTCTCTCTGTATTTCTTTCTTTCTCCCTCTTTCTTTCTCTCTCTCTCTCTACCTATTTACACTTCCCTCAATTTCTCTCCGTCAAACTCCCTCCCATTTTATCTTTCTAAATTTTCTCCGTCAATTTCCCTCTATTCTCTTTATAATTCTCAACTCCTCCTCTTTCTCGCTCTCTACATGTCTCTCCCTTTCTCTCGCTACCTCCTTGATTCCCTCTCCTGTCTCTCTCCCGTGATTTCTTTCTCTCTCTCTCTCTCTTTCCCTCTGATTGTCTGTCTCTCTACGTCTCTCTCTTTCTCTCTCAATCTATCTCCCTCCGTGTCTCTGTGTTAGCTTCTCTCTCTCTGTCTCTCTCTCTTTGTCTCTGTTTGCATTTCTCTCTTGCTTCTTTTCTCCATCTTCCCTCATCTTTCTCTCTTTTTCTCTCATTCTCACTCTGCCTTTGTAGTTTTAATTCTCTCTCTTTTTCTCTCCTTCTTGCTCTGCCTTTTTGGTTTTATCTCGCTCACTCTGCCTCGTTTGTATTTATATGGAAGTTGAGAAGCCGTAAAAAAATAGAGACAGGAAAAAAAGGTCCTCATTGACTGTCATCATGTATCACCTCTTATTTTCTATTTTCTACTCCCATCTATCTATTATTAGGCCGCGGCGGGTATGTATCGTCCTGGTGAAGTGCTACGTGGTCTTTTCTTTCCCATAATAGTAATAATAGGACACACTCCTCCTTCTTTTCGGAGGCTTTTCACACAATGCATGGAGACATTTCCCTTCCTCTCCTTTCTTTATGTCTTCCAGTCCTCTTCCTCCTCCTCATCCTCCTCCTTCTCCTCCTCCGCCCGTTCCTCTTAAAGTGCCGGTTTTAGTCATCCGTTTTTCATTCTCCACTCCTCCTCCTCTTGCAACAAACTATATAACTTATACAAGAGAGAGAGAGAGAGAGAGAGAGAGAGAGAGTGAATTCATGAGGTTTATTTAAAAGGAGCACGTCTCGCTCTTTCTTCTCCCGGGCTATCTCAATCCCCTTTCTTACACCGTCTTCCTTTTGTATCTCTCTCTCCTTCTCTTGATGGCTACGGTTCTCCTTGTTCTGCTTCTTTTCCGCCCCTTCCTTTCTCTACTTTTTTTCGGAGTTCTTCTTGCTCCCTTTGTCTCTCTTTCGCTCACTCCTATCAGTGTCTCTCTGTCCCTCTTTCTCCTTCCCTTACTTTTAGCTCCTTCTCGCCCACTGTCTCTCTCTTCCTTGGTCACTTCGTTTCTCGTCCTTTTCTTCTCTTTTTTGTTTGTCACTCTGTTTCTCTCTTTCCTACCTCTCTCGATGGCTCTCTTTCGCCTTCTCTCGCTTTCAGTTTCTCTTCAACGGCTCTCTTCCTCCCTCTGTTTTTCCTATCTGGCTTTCTTTCTCTTTCTCCCTTCGTTTTTCTCTCTCGCTTTTCGGATCTATTTCTCTTTCTCTCTTTTTTGCTATCTTTCTCTCTCTCTCTTGGTCTCTTTTGCTCTTTCTCTCTCTTTTTGACTCTCTTTCTCTTCCTCGCTTTTGCTATCTTTCTCTCTCTTTTTGTCTCTTTTGCTCTTTCTCTCTCTTTTTGACTCTCTTTCTCTTTCGCTCTTTTGCTATCTTTCGCTCTCTTTTTGCCTCTCTTTCTCTTTCTCTCTTTTGCTATCTTTCTCTCCCGTTTTGCCTCTCTTTCTCTTTCTCTCTTTGGCTCTCTTTCCTCCTTTGTTTGTCCCTCTCATTGGCTATCTTCCTCTGTTTCTGTTTCTCATCTTTTGCTGACTTTCTCTCTGCATCTGTTTCTCTTCTTTGGATCTGTTCTTCCATCTCTGTTCTATTTCTCCTTTTCTCTCTGGTCCTCGTCTTTCTCTTTCTCCTTTTCTCTCTCTGGTCCTTCTTTTTCTCCTCCTGCTCTTTCTCCTTTTCTCTCTGGTTCTCCTATTTTTTCTTTTTCTATTTCTCTTTTTTTCTCTGGTCCTCCTCTTTCTTCTTCTTCTTTTCTCGTTGGTACTCTATCGAATTTTCTCTCTGGTCCTCCTCTTTTTTTCTCTGGTCCTCCTCTTTCTCTTTTTCTCTCTGGTCCTTCTCTTGCTCTTTATTCTTTTCATTCTGGTCCTCTGTCCAATTTTCTGTGTATCTCCTTTCTCACATTGTTTCTCAATCCCATCATCCTCATTGTTTCTCCTTTTTTTCTATTTTCTCGTTATTCCCCGCTTCTCCTCTCGTTCTATCTCTCCTTCCGTCTCTTTCTTGCTTAATGTCCTATTTGCCCTCATTTTCTCATTTCCCTCCCGTCTCCAGCGTTTCCATCTTCCTATTTTCCTCACTTTCCCCCTCTCTCTCCGTTATCATGAACTCGCTCCGTCTCTCTTGCACCATCTTCTGTCCCTTTCTTTCATCCTTTTATCTCAGTCTCTCTTTATTTTTACCACGTTTACTCTCTGTACCTCTCTATCTCTCCTGTAGATGATTCTCTCTCCCTGTCTCTTCTCATTAGTCTCGCTCTCCATCCTTATCACCTCTCTGGTTGTCTCCTCTCATCCATCTCGCTCTCTGTCTTCATCATTCTCTCTCTCACTCTTCCCTCGCTCAGTCTTGTTTTCCCTGTTCTTTCCGTTGTCAAACTTTTTTTCTCTCTCCCTTTCTCTCTCCCTTTCTCTCTCTCTTTCTCTCTCTCCCTTTCTCTCTGTCTTTCTCTCTCTTTCTCTCTCTTTCTCTCTCTTGCTCTCTCTTTCTTTCTTTCTCTCTCTCTCCATTTCTCTCTCTCTTTCTCCCTCTCTTGCTCTCTCTTTCTTTCTCTCTTTCTCTCTCTCCTTTTTTCTTTCTCTCTCACTTTTGCTCTTTTGCTTCTTTCCCTCTCGCTCTCTTGCTCAATTGCTCTCATTCCGCGTGTGTGTGTGTGTCGAACTCTCCGGGAATGTCCATTGTGTATGAGATGTGTGCCTTTCCCATTCTTGGAGGAAGAGCGCCCGGAGAGGAAGAATGGTTGGAAGAGGGGGAAGTTGGAGCGGAAAAATTTATTAAATTTTCAGGATTATTTCAACCACTCCCATCATGATTTGGGGCGTGAAAAAACCCACTTCAACTCTCTACCTAATGCTCCAGGAGTGTATAGTCTATATATAATAGTAGCTCTTCCCACTCTTCCTCTCCTTCTCCCTCACTTAAATCAATACAATCAGGTAAAGTGTGGCTACCTACACATGTATTATTTACTGTACAAAAAATACATGATCCCTTTCCCCAGAAAAAAAACTTTTCTCTCTTCAACTTTCTATTATATGGAGATCATGAATGGCAGGGTGCATTTTTCCGAAAGAGAAAGCAATAGAGAGAGAAAAAAGAGCAAGAACGAGAGGAAGAAAGAGGGGGAAAGAGAGAGAAAGAGAAAAAGAAAGAGACAGAGAGAGAAAGAGAGAGAAAGAGAAAAAGAAAGAGAAAGAGAGAGAAAGAGAGAGAAAGAGAAAAAGAAAGAGAAAGAGAGAGAAAGAAAGAGAAAGACAAAGAAAGAGAAAAAGAGAAAGACAGAGAAAGACAGAGAAAGACAAAGAAAGAGAAAAAGAGAGAGAAAGACAAAGAAAGAGAGAAAGAGAGAGAAAGAGAGAGAAAGAGAGAGAAAGAGAAAAGGAGAGAGAAAGAGAGAGAAAGAGAGAGATAACACTAACCAATACTTGTATTCCTGAAGATATCTAGGGTAAAAGGATGTATAAAAGATTGTTTTTCCATTTTTATAGATTTCTATATAGACTATGAATGCTTTAATGAATTGAATGCAAAAACTTTCCCTCCCACCCGCCTTTTACACACACACAAAAAAAAACCAAAGAAAAAAGTTGCTCACTTCATTGTAATCGTAAAAGGCTATAGCCTTGTGTGTTTTTAAGAGCCTATTCTCCGGATTTTTCATATATGTACATATACACAACAATATTGCACATACCCGGGTATTTACACCGGAGGCTGAACCTTTTTGGGAGATTATAATACTAATAATCATGTCCGGATCTGGGAGAAAAAAAAAACTTTTTTGGGGGGAGAGAAAACCTTTGTTTTTGTACATAAAAACCCCCATTTTATTCCGGGGGTTTTTATTATTTTCTATTATTTAGACACGAGAGCTGATTAAATTAGAGGGGGGCACTATTCCATGGGGTATAAGATACGGACAATTACGTACATATGGATACATACATATATGGGATGTTGCATGCTCCAGCCCGGGAAAAGTGGGGGAAGGACGGGATATTTTGCTTTAATTGCCCAAATCAGGTGGATTTTTCACTCTCCAGGAAATTTCCATTGCCGGTGGGGAATTGGGAAACTAATTAAAAGTTTTTTTTTGCACTCAATTTGTTTCTTGTTTGAATGCCTTTTTTTTTTTTGCAAAGTTGCCAATTGTGACCAGTGATTTTTTCGGGGGATTGCTTTTTGCAGCTAATTTTCTAGGGGGAATCCGTTATTTTTTGACTGGTTATAATTGATTCATTATTTTTTCGCAAATGAAAATTTTCCTCGGATTAAATAAACTTTTTTTTTTGCGGAATAGATTTTTGTTGAGATTTGGCTGCAAAAATCGATTTATAAATAATTTGATTTTTAAATGAAAGAATAGTCTCTGTTGGTTACAAAAATCAGGCATAAAAACTGATTTTAAGCTTGATTAGTTTTAATAGCGATGTTTCTGCTGTGTAAATCAGCTCATGTTCATGTTTAGATCATTTTACTGACTTTGAACGCCGGTTGATTTTTTCTTAGATTGTTTAAAGGCTTGAATATTTTCTTAGATTCAGTAAAGGATGCAATTTGTTATTCAATCTTGTATGAATAGCTACTTATAACTGGAATGCCGGTGGCTATTTTAATGACAATAAATGAATAAATGTTTCTTCCGGCAGATCTGTGGTGGTTTATTATTGCATATTACGTTTTGCTTATGAATCTTATTAATTCCAAAGGTTCACTCATTACGCTACTAATTTTTTAACGGGCTAATTCATACACAATTCACTTGGTGGTTAGTTTACTTACAAATGTTCCTGCTTAATTTGCACACAAATCCTACTAATTAATTTGATGTCTGATGACAAAGTACTGGTTAATTTTGATTAGTGCGCATTTTGATTAGTAAGTCCAAGTTCTGCTTAATCTGACTACTTTTTCTAGGTAATTCCATTACGAAAATGGTTTGAGAATTCCCGTAAACTCAGCTTTTTAGTTCCATTATGAAATTGGATTTTTAATTATGGTTTGAATTTTGTTGATTACTTTCACCATTAATTTTACTGTTTAAAATTTAAATCCATTGCTAGTATTACTGATAAAGCCCATCATTAATTTTACTGTTTCGGTCCCTTATGTACTGTTTTCACTGATTTAGCTCTCTACAAATTTTGCTGGTTAAGCCTATCTGTATTACCGTTTTTCCTTGATTAAGTCCATTACAAATTATCCTGATTAAGCTCATTACAATTTGTCCTGATTAAGCTCATAACCTAATTTTCCTGATATAGCTCATTACAAATTTGGCTAATTTAGCTCATTATAAATTTTCCTGATTTAAGCTCATTACAAAATTTCCAGCTTAATCTCATTACAAACTTTACCGATTAAATCCACCAATCCATCCTACGTTCTACTGATTAATCCGCTTAAGAATTCCGCTGATTAAATTGATCAAAAATGCTAGTTAATTCGCCTAAAAATCCCTCTGATTAAATGGCTCCTACCTGTTAGTTAATTCGCTTAAAAATCCCACTGATTAAATGGCAGAGATACATAAATACATCGTATTTAAAATGCATGTATTTGAAATACGTGTTTGAAATACATTTTTGTATTTTGTAATTGTATTTTCAAATACAGGTACTTTCTACATGTATATCGTAATTTGTATTTAAATACAAGGGATGGTTTGAACGTATTTTGCTGTATGTAATGTGTAACTTAAAAGTGCACCCAGGCAAAATAGAGGTAATTTTTTGATTGTGCTCGAAAATACAAATGAACGCATATGATACCTATTTGAAGTACATTTATTTGTATTTTGTAATTAAAATACGTTTGTATTTTGTGTTCGACTCAAAATGCAATTGTAATTTGTCATTAAATAAGTATTTGGGTAGCAGCCGAATGTAGTTGATAATTTGTAATTAAAATCTGTGTGTATTTGTATTTTGTAATTAGTATTTGGAACTAAAGTATTTTGGCCATCTCTGTTAAATGGCTCGTAAATGGTAGTTAATTACCTTGTCTTTATTAAATATTGGTGGTTACCTATTATAATTTGCATTTGGAGCGAATATCGGAATATCCCAGATCCCAGTTTCGACCCGTTATTTGAATTACGAATTTGGCGCTTTTTATATTTTGATATGGAAAAACGTCTGTTTTGCCGATGCAACTTTATTATAGGTGATCATGATATTTTGTGCCAATAAACCATTTAGTTTTACCGCAAATTACTTTTTTTTACTATATAGATTTCTTTTATTTTTTTTTGACTAGATTGCTTTCATTTTTTTTACTAGGTTTCTTCCTGTTTTAATTAGTTTTGGTTCCTTTTTTGTTTACTTATTTTCTTAACATATTGTACAGCAAAGGATGACGAATAAAAGTTTACCTGGTACGAGCTCAAGCACCCAAAGAGGAAGCCAGTGGATCGGGATTTGCTATCATTGAACCCTTGTAAAACTCGATCACTGATGCAGTACTGCTCCCGGAAGTCCTCCCGGGAGATCCTGCCAGTATTAATTCGTTGTTGACGTAATTGTCGTATCATGACGACCTCGTCATCGGACACATAACCCCCAATGATGTTGGCATTATGTCCGGATGGCGGAGGTTGGAACAAGTCGGCTTGAGTCCCTACGTTAGAACTCGTGTCCCCGAGCGTACTACTGTGTTCTGGACAAACGGACGGAATTCCAATTTTTAATTCCAGATTTAATTATAATTCTCCAGATGTATTTTTTTTCTAAAAAAAAAGCACTTCACTTTCCCCACAGAAAATGATTTCCTTCCACACCAAATGATTCTTTCCCACAGAAAAAGATTCTTTTCAAATTATCAGGATTATTGAATGAATACACTGTAAAAGGCAGTAAAAGACTGATCCAAAGCTCGTCCAAGGTGCCCATTCAGGCCTGTAAAAAGCTCTGACTATTTTTGGAATTTTTTCCCCATTAAAAAAAATTGTTTAGAAGGAATGACGGACTTTTAAAAAATTGCTATAAATTACCAAAAGTAAATTTTCCACGATATATAGAATATAGAAAAAAGATAGGGAAAAAATGGAGAAAAAAATGTTTGTTTATCCTCCAAATGTAAATACAAACACTGTTAAAATGGAGGAGTCATTGATAGGGGAAAAAATGGTAAAAAGAGCTTCAAAAAAGAAGCTTCAGCAGTCAAAGTGAGAATGAAAGGGGAATTGTGTTGGCTTTTTTTTTTTTTTTGGCTTTCAAATGTAAAGGAGACCTTTAAAGACACGAGAAAAAATGTGTTCTTGCTCCTAGAAAAAAACGTGGTCTGTCTGCTTGTGGTGATTTAAAAATAGAAAATTTTGGAATCTTTTTTTCCTTCCCTTCTGTTGTGGATGTTTTTGAACTAGAAAAAAAAGGATAGTTCAACTTACCTCGACTATACTCCATTCTAAAGCGGTTTGGAAAGATCGGATTTATGTAGGACAAGAGACGTTTTTTTTCTTCTAAGTTAACGAGTTGAAGATCAGGTATGAAAGAAGAAGCCCGACCAAAAGACACACACACATTCACTTTACACTCACATGTACCGAGGACATTTAATGTAAACTGGGCTTCTCCACCCTTTTGATGACTAAAATCCCCCTAGAAAGCCAGGGAGGAAAGGAAGCCATGGGAGTTATAGGAGGGCAGGGACGGAGGAAGGAGATTTTTTTAGGGAGCTAAAATGATTTTTTTTTAAAAAGGATTTAAAAAAGAATTTAAAAAAGGGAATAAAATGAGAGATTTTAAAAGTATCCTCTACAGAAAAAGATTCTGGAGAAGAAAATAAATTGGGGCCTCTCGACTACATTTTGAACGGGAGAATTTCAATTGATAACGAAAGGGGAATACTATCAATGTTAAAAGGGTTGAATGAACACCGATTGTAAGCAAGAAACCGATTAATTATGGTCGTTTTTCCCGAAAATAATAATTAATCTTTTCCAATGACGTTGCCGTGTAACAAAATTTAATTTTCTCAAATGACGTTGAACTGTAACAAAAATTTTATTTGATGAAAGCTGCGTTCAAATTGGAATCAAATTAATTTTGAGGAAGGTTAAACAAGAACAAAATTAAGGGACAAAGGAAGGATAAATACAATTATTTTCAAGATGGATAAATGGGGAAAAATTGGGGATTAATTTTGAAGAAGAATGAAAGAGGTGAAGGAATAATTTTAAATGGAGTTCCGTAGAATGGAAATAATTTTGAAAAAAGGATTTAAGAGAAAGAGAATAAATTTTGACAAGGGGTCAAACGCAATAGAATCAATTGGGAAAAGAATTCAATATAAATATAACTAGATTTTAAAAGAGTTCAAGATAAATAGACTCAAATTTAAAAGGGAATTAAACACGAAGAAAATTAATTTGGGACAGAATTAAAGTGAAAGAGAATTAATTTGGGACAGAATTAAAGCGAAAGAGAATTAATTCAGAAAGGAATTAACGCGGAAGAAGAATTAATTCACAAAATTATTAACCAGGAAGAAAATTAAATAGAAAAAGGGTTAAACGGGAAGAAAACCAATCGAAACAGATTTAACGAACAAAACTCCTATAATCCCTCCAAGGCCTGCGTGTAGGAGTCCCAAAATAAATCGGAAAAACAATTAAAGAGCCACCGACCTAATAGATAAAGGGTTAAAGGGAAACAAAAGGAACGGGAAAATTATAAACAAAACCAAAAAAAAAAGGAAAGATACACAAAAGGATGTATAAAAAACCCCCAAAAAATGATGGCTTTTTGACCCAGCACTTTCCCCCCCTTTTTGCCTCCACACTCACTATAAAACAGGGTATTTAAGTAAGCCAAATTTTCTTGGGATGTAATTTCTCAAGTCTACCAATGTATGGGGAAGTCACCGTATTTCCATGATGATACATTCCTTTTCACGTTAGATTTTCTTTTGGTTTTTTGGCTCTTTTTCCCCACTTTTTTCTCTCTCTTTTTTTGGTTTTTTAGGGGAGTGAAAAACTGGAAATAAATGTGATGTGTGAGGGGGAAAAAGGAAAACCTCACTCTCTCCCTACACTCTAAAATCTCTACTGGAACCTCTGGATAAAAAAAGGACAGAGTAACAGAATTGAGAGGAGGATGGAAGAGGGAAGAGGGAGAGGAGAGAGAGGGAGAGAGAGAGAAAGAGAGAGAGAGAGAGAGAGAGGAGGCGGAGGAGAAAGATGAAGAAGAAGACCTGGAAAGAAGTAAAGTTGGTCGTGGTCGTGGAGGAGGAAAAGAGGACGAAAGAAGATGGTGTGTGTGTAAATGTTATGTGTGTGCTCCTCTGTCTCTCTTTCTCTCTCTCTCTCTCTTTCTCTC
>JAQGBT010007556.1:0-10856 GCA_034698585.1 Disparrhopalites patrizii
TGTAATCCGTAATCCAAAAAAAAAAATCAGAATAATCCGTAATCCCGCAAAATTCTGTGTAATCCACAATACCCTGGTCTTGTAAAATGGTCATTACCTTGTAGTGGTTTATTCTTTTTAGGATTCCAAACAATCACACACGTGTCGTCGGATCCCGTGGCTAAAAGTTCTTCAAATAAGTTATGAAAAGAGAGGTATCGAGCTAAAGCTCTCGTTATAGCTACACCGCGGTCTGTCGAAAAAGGAAAAATTCATGTTACTTACACTAAATAATATATGTTACCACCAAGTGGTCAAAAACACTTGCTCTGCTCATTCAGTTACTTTTATGGTACGCAGTATCATAAACATGAAAATTCAATATCACCTAGCGACTGGCCATTACACGTGTCTGAATTTACCCCGACTTCGTAGCAGCTTGTACGCAAAACAAAATCTCCCCTGAGAGACATTGTATTAATGCGATGACTGTGTCCAGACAGGGTTTTTTGTAATCCGCCCTGAAATAGCGTAAATAAAATTGATAAAAAAGTACATGCTCAAATTATGGTTTAATATAGCTAGCTAAAGGGAAATATGCATACAAGATTGTTTTTGTTTTTAGTGATGATTGAGAAATCTGAGAAAATTTTTCTTTCTTACCGACACACTATCCCAGACCTTGATAGTTTTATCGTAGGACCCAGAATATATCATATTGTCGCCAGCCCATCGAATACATGTTATAGGACCAATATGACTGCTTAAACAGCATATAGTATCACCAAAAGCCGTATTCCAAATACGAATCGTATGGTCTTGGGAGGCACTTGCTAAAAGAATTCGCACATCATCAACGCTGAAATTACAAAACAATTTCTACATGTACATTGCGTGTATAATATTAATAAAATTAACATTCACATTATTCCTCAATGTATTCTTATAAATCACGAAACACCAACTTCATTTCAGGTAACGAATATAACACTGATTAAACATTTCCAAATAAACTGCACCTCCAAAGATGAAGAGGCTGCCACGCCAGACTTCGGATAGCTTGTTTGTGTCCTTTGAGACAACGCTGTTGAGCACCATCAGCAGTCCAAATATTAATAACGCCCTCTGCATCACCCGACGCCAAAATACTTCCGGTGGGGGACCACTCTACTACCAAGACCCATTGCTTGTGCCCTATTTGCAAATATTTAAAGCTGCTTGGAATATTTACGGTTGATTTAACTTCTCCGAAACTGTTTGGTACAATCAATAAATTGTACATAATTTACATAATTGTTGTTCTAAAATGTACGGTGCCACACCTTTTAAAGTTGCTACGGGAGTTTTTGTATCAACATCCCAAAGCCTGACGGTCGCATCACCAGAACCACTTGCCAAATTTTTACCGTCCGCACTGAAAGACGCGGTTAAAACTGCTCCAGTATGCCCAGAAAGAGATCTAAAATCAGAAAGCAATTGTACATACGCACAAATACACAATTGTACGTAAATGTTATTTGAAATATGTGCAATTATATCGCGCTTGTGAATGTTGCCGATCGTAATAAATGACTTGACAACTTCCTTACCCAGCGCAACGTGTTACTCCACGAACACGAAAAGGTACTTGAAGATTATATTTGATGTCGATGATAGATTCCTCTTCAGTTGGGAGTTCGCTGGAAAAAGCTTCCGTCAAGCTTTTGCGAATTTCTTTTCCGTTAACAAAAAATATATACGCTGTTTTTACGTCCTGTAAAAAAGTGCTTTTACATTATTACATAAATAAAATGCATCCTATTTATGTATTTATCAGCAAACGTTCAACCATTTACCACAAAAAACTGTGTCTCATCGACAATTGGACAATTTCATTATACCATTGTCAGTATACTACCGATATTTCTATTCATTTACAATCAACCAGCCCGCAGTAAAAAGTTAAATCGGATAAAAGTTAAATGTCATCTCCTTACAGCATTGGTCATTGAACTCAGTAAAACAGCTAAATTTTCGACCGAAGAATTGAGGGAAACATCCACCGGAGGATGTTCAACAGCCTTCCCTTCGTTCGCAATGAAACGAGCCGATATTCTGACATCTTGACAGATTTCCATCTTTACAAGTTTTATGCACCTCCAACTAATATAATAGAGGAAAAATACTTTGTCTCCAAATCAACCAGCAGTATAGGAATTCTTCTGGATCGTCTTTGTCGTTTCATCCAAGTATCATTTAAAATCAATATGACGTAATTTTAATACGAGAAGTCCAAACCAGCAGCGAAGAACACTCAGATTGGAATTGCGGTAACTGGATAGTATTAGCTAGTTGCTTCTTGAACTGCCACAAGCTGGGGGTTATACAATTATGGAAACAGTCACCGTTATTCAATGTTGATAATATAATAATATATAAATAAAAACAAAAGTATGCCGGGCACCAGTTGCCAAAATCACCATTGCTTTTTTTTAATTCCAGTTTTTTTCAGACGACAATGTTGAGCGCACGTGGACTGAAGTCAACTTTTTCCTCGATTGTGTATTCCGAATTCCGAGCCCGCAGAAAATGCATGCTATACTGCTATCTGCTATAGTATTCGTCCATGTGCATGCGGTCTTTCAAATATTATCCTTTGGATTCGTTTCGTGGGTTTCCTTTTGGGCTTATTGGGTCTTTGAAAATTTCGATGGCGACGAGACGAACGTATATACGTACAATACAGAGCCAATCCCGCGCGGACTGCTCACATATCATGTGTGTGTATATATTTTACACCGCCATTGGCTCCTTCAAAATTTTGAATGTATACGGCGCGGCAGTAGATAACGTTTCGAAATGCACGTGCTTTGCAGTTTACAGCAGTTAAGGTTTTGGGTTTGGGTCCTATACATCTTTAATAATACACGGCGGCTGCAACCTGCAACGTTGAACAACTTGAAGCGTAACTAATACAGCCCTTGCACGAGTACCTGTTGAACAGTTTATTCAATAGTTGGCTTGGTTTGGCTCCATTTGGTCGACTGAATACATGCATATTTTTCAGCATTTAATTGTCCCCTGCTCCCCTACAATCCGGGAGATGAGGGATGAAACTGGCGGAGATAGAATTTTAAATTTAGCAACGTAATTGTGCTTCAAGAAACTCATGCCGCGTATTGCTCTTTCGCTCCTCGAGTGCTTAAATATACTCTCGATCGTGGCATCTGCAGCATTATAGCCCAATTAGAAAGACGGTAGAATTTGAGCCAATTAACGTTTATAATGGAACGCACAATCTGTTTTGGGTGACATGAGACCACATATTAATTGCAGTCCAATGACAACTCCAGCCGTATAGTATGTCACAACTTCATAATATGCTGAGTAACGAATTACACAAAACTTTACTATTGGTCATAGTCATTCGACAAAAGTGCAGTTTATTAAGGGGGGAAAGACTAAAGAGTACCGGTTTTTCTTTTGACCAGAGGCTTAAGTACTTTCGTGATCACAAAAATAATTCGTTAAATAGTTATTAAATAGTCTTAAACATTTAGCGAGAGCCATCACTGTTGTAAACCTACAGTTGTTTACAGGAACTTACAAATAGTAACGCGAAAGAACAATTTTATTACGAGTAAAATGTATTAATATTAAGTAATAGTATTATTTAATATGGTAGACTTTTTGAAGAGTTGACTAGACATAATGTCCCAAAGCACGCTGTATAGACTGGTACAAAAATGTAGTGCTAGTCCGAAACACACGCTTTAAAATTCGTAAACGTATTGATGGTATAGGTGTCGTATCGATGATACAAACAAAAAACATACAGTGTACGGATCAGGCAAGTAGTAGGTCCGCCGAAGTATAAGGAATACCACGATTCCTCCATGTATAAGTCATTCTTCAACCCTGGCAAGATGTATTAGAAGATGGAATTACAGCTAAATAGTGGAGACTCAAAATAGTTGCATATATTTAAGATGTGCAGGGCATTGGTTACATGAGATTTAATGATGACGCTGTATTCCGAACTACTTACATCGCATAACTTTTCCTTCCGCGTCAGAACATCACAAAACAGTGCTGTGAGAGACCGGAAACAAGCAATCTCGCACAGAGTAGCTGTCTTTCAGGTGTTTTCACATAATAATAAACACCTTTCTTGTTTCGAAGCGAACCTCCCACTCAAGTGGGCACTTCCCAAAAGGCTGGGGTGGGATGTGCAGCTTGCTGCCCAAAGTTACTTGCTCTTATCTGCCAAACTAGTTTCCTCTCGGGGACGAGACTTCAACATCCTTATTAGGCCTTTCCACATGAGCACATACCAATAAATTTGTGGAGCCAAGGAAGAAAGGAAGCATACCTTCCAAATAAACTGCGCATCCATGAACGACTGTATACAAATATTCAAATACACATATGTACATAATATTCCTTAATGAAACCATTATGAATCAATTTTTATTATTATTCTTATAAATAATACCAAATATGCTTTAATTTAATTATTTATCGGACCACCTAGAGGCCTAGACTTCCTTGAAAAACATGGCATGCGCCTCGTTATTAGTAAATACTAAATACGTATTAAATGAGGAGCACAAGTCAATAATTAATGCTCAAGTGCAGTTGCAGGGCACTTGCGTTCTTTTATTATCGAAGAGTTTTTTGGATAGCTGCTGCACTAAAGTTCTGTCTTGGATTGAGAAGTCGCTGTACTAGCTCTTTCATGGGGGGACAAAAGGTTACACTGGTGTTTTGCTAATGAGAGATACCTATAAAAAAGTTTACCTGATATAAAGAAATATTTGCCTGCTGACTGTAGAGAGCCCACGCGTAGAAGACACTGGCAATACGGAATACTGGGAAAAGGAGCAGCATGCATGCACCATTGACAGCATACACCAAGGAGGATTTCATCTAAAAAATTACAACACATTATCATGAGTAATCTTGATCCAAATAACTGCAAATGCAAGGTACCGTATGAGCTTTCCCAGATCAGGTGACCTATATACACAATCGACATTATTGAAAAGCCCAGTTCTTCACATCCACCTTGTATCTATTCTCGAATGCTGTGTTATACTGCGTGCATTATAGGTTGGATGTTTGGGAATATGTGGATTACCATTTACAAAAAAGTAAATGGACGATAGCTATCTTTTCCTAATATGACTACGATCCTGGAGCTGACAAAATAATGCATTTCAAAACAAGATAGGTACTACATAGAATAGGAATTAGGTGGGGAAAATTCTTCCTCAAAGTCTACCCATGCAGCCATTTTTACATGGAAAGAAAAACTAAAACTTATAAGTTTCAGTTCACCATGTGAATGGACTTCGATTTTAAGTGAACTCAACTTGCTCTCCCTGCCCGTAGGTATCCTGCGCGTTAGTAATTTCTCTTCTCCGCTACTTTCTGCTATCTTTATTTCGGCCTGTCTAGTTTTCCCTTGTCAGTTCTCTCTATTTGTTGAAACTTAGTACAGTACACTACACACTGAATAGAGGTACTCGATGTAAACTTATAAACCTTGTACCCAGTATTGCATTATTATTCGACATCCTAATAAAAGTTTTCAAGATATAATTTATGCCTGACATACATTTGTTCGCATACATTTTGGATCACTCGAAACCTATTGTAGAATTTAAGCATGAAAGGGCTAGTCCTAAATCTGGGCTAATTTCAAACAGAATAATGATGCACACAATTTTGTAGCATTTTTTACGTAGATTACGAATATCGTAGTCATTCGGGTGACAAACGTGTCATAAGATCACTTTTTTCAGGTCAAAGGTCAATATTTAGAAAAATGTCGTGAGTGTTTCAAAATGCACTTTTATCGATACTATACTAAATAACTACTTTTTAAGCGTATATCAGAACGGGAAATCAAAACGCGTCGTTTTGATTATATGGTTTCAAAAATTAGTTTTTTAAAAACGTTTTTTTCAGCGCCACAGTGTACAACATTACATCGTATTTCGTCGATGTATGCAATAGTTCTTCGATGGTAATATTTTTGATAACAGTAGTAAAATGTATTAGTATTTGATTTCCCATACATGATTTGTTATCGTATAAGTGTTCAATACACGAAATAGCCTATGATGAAATACGATGTCATGTTATACACTCTGAGGCTGAAAAAACATTTAAAAAAACTAATTTTTGAAACCATATAATCAAAACGACGCATTTTGATTTCCCGTTCTGATATACGCTTAAAAAGTAGTTATTTAGTATAGTATCGATAAAAGTGCATTTTGAAACACTCACGACATTTTTCTAAATATTGACCTTTGACCTGAAAAAAGTGATCTTATGACACGTTTGTCACCCGAATGACTGCGATATTCGTAATCTACGTAAAAAATGCTACAAAATTGTGTGCATCATTATTCTGTTTGAAATTAGCCCAGATTTACGGATAGTCCTTTCATGTGTTTACATGAAAAACACATGCAAAAGGAAACTCAGGTTGATCTTCCTTGTGCGTAAAACGAGTGATCATTCGTTTCTACGTTTCAAAGCAAACAGCACAGAATCCCAATCCCAATGCTTGCTTTCTGTTTTAGTGGACTTTCTGTACATACATATTTAGCATCCAGATTTCAAATAGAAGTTTGGCCACACAAACCTATTGTAATTAGTAATTATACGAATTATCACCTTAAGTTTGCTCAGAATAAAACGGATGGATACAAAAGGTGTGCTTGTTTCCATTAAGTAGATTATTCCAACGAAGAAATCACCGGAAAGAATTTCGTCACGATACCACTGTAACAGTTAACAAAATGAGTAAAATATATATGAATGTATTCGTCCAAACACAGAATATTATCATACCACTAGACGTTGGTAACAAGACATTGTACAACGTAAAGTATAGTAAATCACAAACGACTAAAAGTCATTACAGTTGTGAAAGAGTTAAGCGAGTTACACTTGCTTACACTTACTTTAGTGCCATTCACGGAAATAAAAGTTAAGGATCTCAGAAATCACATACAACTGCTACAACCGTTTCCGATGGTCTAATTATACAGTTATATGTACATATCGTCGTTTAAGTATATATCAAAACTGACCAAGTCCTATGTAATCCTTATGCACGACAGTCAACTTTGACACTTAAGCGGCGATATGTATATGTCTCATGCATTTACTTACGTATGAAGCGTCGGTGCCAAAAAAGGATTGAAACATAGGTATATATAATATATAGGTATTAGGTATGTATAAATATACGTACCACAATTAAGCTGAAGCCAATTGGGGCCATGACAATGTGATGAATCACTATAACTGGCGTCCGCAGAACGAAACGTAGGAAGTCCAGGAAAGTTTGATACATTGGCTGAGGAGGAATATTCTTAGTAATCCTTCCCACGTAAAACATACACACCGTATCGTAACTAGAATGGAAAGAGTACATAACGTTGTTCAAAATTGAAGCTATTATTTTAATTCTCATACACAAAAATTCGCATCATTTTAATCATTGATTTTGAATTTAATCTACATCCTTACTGTTTTCTGAATATTTACCTACAGTCTGAATTTTAATAACTCATTGAAGCCCAATAATTGCTTCATAAAATTAGAAATAATAAAGCCATACTATTATTACTATTTTTAAGTATTGAATCTGATTTCCTTTTTAGCCAGTTTGAAACTGATAAAATAGATTTAAAATTTTTCAGACTGTGCATATTTGGTATATGAATTATGTAAAATCAAAAAGCTAAATGTAGCTACTAAGGGTGTGTAGGTTTATTCCAGAAATCTAACAATTTGTCCTTTTCTTCTTCAAGGGTTTCAGACAATGATTAGCATCAAGGCAGTTTGTCAGACACGTTAACGTCACTTTAGAGGAATAATAAAAATCCTACGAAGAAATATACGTATGTATTACATTAATTCCATACGTGCAACTAACTGATCTTAGATAAATATTAAACAGATCACGCAACCCAACCCGTTACGTGATCACCGTGCAAGGTGCAAACACCACCCCAGCAGTACTGCATTACAGCTGCAGTACTAATTACTAATACACCAATACTTAATATGCATGTACATCCACTGCGTACACAATCCTATTTCGAAATCATGCGGCTTCAAACCACCTTTAAAATGTGCAATAGCGGGATCCGCTCGGTTTTTACAGAAACGAAATGGATGTTAGATGCACATGTGTGTTACTGCGGAGATTCCTTCTTTTACGTTTTTACATTAAATTGTTTTACACATTTTGATACAATTTTTCGTCACTTTAGTCCACAGGGGGCCCGCAGAATATCCTCGTTTAAGTATCGAAACTGACCATGTTCATTTTATCTTAAATGGAAACCTGACTAACTGGGTTTTTCTGAAGGGTTTATTAAGGTGAAAGTTGACTAAGTGTCACCAATGGCTTCCGACGGCGTCCCTTATCTACACTCAGGTTTACATTTAAGATAAAATGAACTTGGTCAGTTTTGATACTTAAACGACGATATGATAAATGCTTTCTTCCTTTGATTACTTTCAACCTTTTATGGTCTCTTGGCACGGTATACATACATGCATATAACAATACTGCATATAATTTAACTAGAATCTATAGCCAACTGTTCGACAGTAACAAATTGACGATGAATATATTATATTTATAACATAGTGTTCTACTCAATTCTAATAGTAGTTAGTAGTGCAACTGAAGGAGAGCGGAGAGAATTATACAATCTAAACAATTATATTTGTGCTCCTCAGGAAAATTGTAATTATACTTCTTTCCTATCATCCTTCTAGGTTAATTAAATCTTAGGGTCTATAAACCCATATCTAATTTCGCATTAGTAATAATACATACATCCAGTTAACAAAGTTTCAGGAACAAGTGTCTGTTGGTGTAGAGGCTACGAGATACAATGTTAAGGACAACCCTGATTTCCATTTCACCGTCATATGATTGAACGCTATTATAGGCAATAAATAAAAAAGTCTACACATACAACGATACAACTCAATGAACCAGAATACTTTCACTAGCGCTGAAAACGTTTTAAAAATATTAAATCTCTGTACACTTACAAAAAGTATGGAATTCCTAGCCAGGCGTAGGCCAGAGTCACAACATGCTTCTCACGCAAAACATCTTTCGCACAATTTTTGCAAACAAGGAAACCTGCAGTAGCAGCAAGCACTGCTTGGAAAGCCGAGACAAGCCTAAAAGGTATATAGAACATTCATTAGATTTTCAATTTCCGTATTTATAAGAAACCTATACTGAGCCAGAAAACTGCTTTGCCCCTTCGTATATTTGTTTCCATCCCGTTTCAAAACACTAGGGAAATTATATCCATCGAAGAGGTGTGGCATGCTTAAATCATCTCTCGATTTCGGGAGCACCTGTCCGGAAATGACCAAAAAATGAGAACAAAGAAATAATAATGGCTTACTTGTTGGAGATGTCTGCAACATCCTTGTCGGTGAAGCTGTACCGCTTGGCAATGCTTTGACCTAATTTCGTGGTAGTCCATAAATACCGCTGTAGCAAAAACGTGGCCGGGAACAACAAAGTCCCAGTCACAAATAATACGGCCGCCCCAAGAACTTGTACCATAATTATGCGAAACCCATTACGACAGCGAGATAAAAAGTTTTTGTTTAGCTATCAATACACCTCCAATCCAATTATTTTCGGCAACAGTTTTTCCCTCAGTATCACACACCCTATTTCACCAAACGCGACTTTCGGATTTGGAACAAGGCACTTCTATAATTAATCTTTAAACTTCGTAATTAAGACAGTGTCAGATTAAACGCTAATACAGAATGCGTTAGCTGTTACCAAAGGCCCAACAAATGCCACAATGTCACCATTTATGTCTTCGGGATCAGGTTGTTGGGAATGCTAAAGACTTCAGGCTTTCTCCGAAACCCGAGTCTCGTACTGCATGTAAAAATTTAAGATTGTAGGTTGGTCGTAACACTGCACGATATCCTGTGTTGCGGTTGTGAGAGTGCGTTTTTATCGGAGAGAGCTGAACCCGCAAAAGTTTACCGGTTCGTTAGGCAAGTACGTATACGCGTATGTATATGTCCATCTGAATATTGAGCAAACAATTTATGCCCTATGGAAGGACTCGCTCATACTCCGGGTATTTGCGGTGAACAAGAAATTATTTATACAGGTATTGGATTTTAAATAAAGAGTGACGGTGGAGTAGCAGCAGTGGCGTAAGGGGAAAAGCGAAACCCGATTCGGAGCTCGGAACTATTGAGACTAGAGGAATACTTGCGGGACTATAGCGTTCTCTTGGCTCAACATTGTACTTAATGTAAACACCAGATACACCTTGACTTCTTCCTACAACTACAACGCTTTCCATCCATTCACAAAAATACGTAGACTCTCATTCTCTCTTTCCGAGCTGCCCCCAAGCCTATCCCGATGAACCGCTGACCCCGGGTCTTCACCCCACTGACTAGACTAATTAAAACCGGGCAAAATACATGACAGAGAATTTAAAACTATGCGCATGAAGACTAGACCTATATATCAAGTCCTTACAGGCTAAAATCAAATGAGATTTTCCCAGTCGTCTGTTCTGCTCCGCTCCTATTCCTACTACTGCAGAAAAGGGGAAAAACTGATGAAAAAACCAAGCGGGACAAGGCGGAGGTGCTCCAGCTGCTGACTGCGCCTCATCCACATTTTCCCACTGTTAGGGTGAGTGCGCCTAAGGTGACAGTGCCCGTAAGTCCGTCCTATAACCGTTGGAATTTTTATTTATTGCTTTTTATTGATCCAACTGTTGTTACATGACATACACAATACAAGCACACATTTAGAACATTACATTACATTCTGAGTACAGGCACTGAAGATA
>JAQGBT010007557.1:0-10855 GCA_034698585.1 Disparrhopalites patrizii
TTTTATCTCGTTTTATCTCTCTTGAATTGTCTCTTTTTATCTCGTTTTATCTCTCTTGAATTGTCTCTTTTTATCTCGTTTTATCTCTCTCGAATTGTCTCTTTTTATCTCGTTTTATCTCTCTTGAATTGTCTCTTTTTATCTCGTTTTATCTCTCTTGAATTGTCTCTTTTTATCTCGTTTTATCTCTCTTGAATTCTCTTTTTTCTCTTTTTATCTCTCTTTTGTATCTTTTTTCTCTCTTGTCTCGTTATTTCGTCTTTTTATGTCTATTTTTCTCTTGTCTCTCTCTACCTTTCTCTCTGTCTTTCTCCCTCTGTATACACAGATCTTGGGACATATCCATCCTCCGGCAATGGAAAATCGGGAACGAACGGGTCACCCTCCTTTTTTTATGATTTCCCGCTAATCACCTCTTTCTTTTGGGATGATTAGTACACCACAACAACCTCCTAGTAGTACCATCTCCATTATTCCAATAACCAACATGGTGTACTTACATGGTAGTAGTTGAGTTGAAAAAAAAAAGAATCCTCGTGCACCCAAACAAAAGCTTATGGAATATAAAATTCTCCCCCTCTTCCTGTGCCCTCTGTCCCTTCCTTCCTTCCTCTCCCAAATACATACGAGTTAAGTCTGTACTAAGAGAACGGGAGAAACGCTTTAGGAAATACGGGCAAAGGACATTTCGGAAATGGGGGGGGAAAAAGAAGCAAACAAATAGGAAGCAACTCTTTACAGTCAACCTTTTCCCACAGAGCATTTCTCTCTCCCCCCACCCGCTAATGCTCCCCACAATGATTAGTAACTGTTAAGAATGTGTCCAAATGTTAAGACAGATACATATTACACGTTGATTTCTTCCTCTTTTTGAGACACTCAAAAAGCTCTTGCATTCCTGAAGGAAATTTCTTGGCAGGGTTTCATTTTGCCTTTTTTTTTTGCTTTTTTTTTTGAAGTTATAAAGTCTCATGTATTTAAATAGGTTTGTATGTAAACATAGGGAGAAGGAGTATTTAGTAGTAGGAGAAAAAAATGAGAGAATTTAAAAAAGATAGACTGTGCTCAATGGTTACTTATGTAGATCTAATGGGATTAAATTGAGAAAGTCTTGAAGAAGAAGAAAAAAAACTGAACTAGAAAAAAAAAAATCTAAGTCAAATTGACTACTTGCTCCACGACATAGCCCGAGCTTGTTCGCTTGGTGGTGATGTTCTTATTACTATTATTATTATTATTTGAGAGAGAGAATACTAGTACAACAACATGATCCTCTTTTTGACTCATGACTTCTCAACAGACTCATAAAGTGGGAGCATTAAGGACTCAATCTGTACCCATTTGAATGGAAGCCTTGTCTCGATGACAGTATTTGAGGTGGCGTGTAGGCTGGGGATGGTGTACATTATAATATCTGTGTGAGAAACAGTTGTATTGGCATGTTGCAGTTGTTCCACCAACATCATCATCACAAGAAGAAGGAGTTTCCATCCAAAGACGATGTCCTATGGCACGGAAGCCAAAATGCAAAAAAAAAAAAAAAATATCACGACCAAGATGTGTAGTGGTAACAGTGGGAGCAACGAAAATATGCAAGGCTCCGCAAAGACATGTTAAATAATGTTGGAACATCCATGTAAAAATCCGCCTCCAGTCCAATGTCAACTCGTGTTCGTCTGGGTGTAATGTTATTCGCACCAATCTGTAATTCTAAATAAAAAGCGAAAAATCCATCCCTGACGGGGAAGGAGAGAACTTCCTACAAAGGGATTCAGAGGGAGAAGGAATGGACCAGGAATTGGATAAAAAGAGAGGAAGAATAAAAATATAGAAATAGAAGGGAGAAATGCAGACAAATAAAAAGGGAGAATATCAGAGAAAAGAAAAACAAATAAATAAAAAGGGAGAAAGAAGAGAAAGAGACAGGGAGAAGAAAATAAACAAGGGGAGAAAGGCGAAAAGCGCAGAAACGATCAGAAAGAAAATCATAGAGAAAAAAGGACAAAAACAAAGAAAAATAAATTGAGAAAAACAAAGAAAATGAGAATGAACGATAGAAAAGCCAAAAAAATTAGAGAAAAATGAAGAAAAGCCCAAAAAATTAGAGAAAAATGAAGAAAAGCAGAGAAAATCGAAAAAAAGAGAACGATTGGGAGATAGAAATAGAGAAAATCAATGAAACAAGAGAAATGGAAAGTGAAAACGGAGAGAGGCAAGGCAAAAATGTAGAGATAGATTGAGAAAGCGACAATGATAAAGAGATTGGAGAAAGAGAAAAAACAAAATAGAGATGAATGTGAAGGAAAGGAGTGATAAAAAAGAGAGAGACATGACAGAGAGGAAGGGAGAGAGAAAGTAAGTGAGACCATACATCCTGTTATAATTAACTCTGACGCAGACTATCATTTTCTCTCTCTCTCCTTCTTCCTCTGTCTCCGTAAAAACTTTATAGTATTTTAAGTAGTAGCATCTGTGTTTTATTCAGACACACATGAGAGTGAAATTTCTCACATCTCTCCGTACAAGCAAAAGCGAATAGACACGCTCACACACGGGAGGACCATGCGAGAGAGAGAGAAAGGCTCAATGTTTGCGAGTGCATATAAAAGATAAATTTTCATGCCGACAGGACGGAAAACATGGAAAAGTTGAGACGTTCACACACACAAAGATATATACACATCCGACTACACACACCAACACCAAGAAGTGCCTTCAGTCATTTTTCTGTACACGAAAATATATGGAAAAATATATATCGGGGAAGAAGAAGGAGGAGAAGTAGGAGGAGGGAAGCCAAAAACGAAAAAAAAAACTTTTTTTTTACGAGTTTCAACACATGTGAGTGACTAATTTTACACCTGTTTTGCTACAAACGTCAAAGCTACACTCGAAATACATTTATATTTAACCCCAAACTAATTCTTAAGCCTGTCACCCTTTTGTATACACATAAAAGATATACTTAGATAATAAAATACAAACTTTTCTTTCTCCTCCCAGTTTTTTCTATTTTCTCTTCATGTTTTGTTCAAAAGGGAAAAATGGGAGAAAAAGTAGGAGATTGAGACAGAAATGGAGTGGGTGAATGGAAAGAGAGAGAGAGAGAGAGAGAAAGGAGAAACTGGAAGAAGAAGGAGGAGATCTTCGCCTTTAACCCCTTAAGCTCTTGAGCTGACGGTGGTTTGTAGAAACAAGGTACATACCAAGCCGTAAGGATCCCTGTACGAAAAGGAAGAGGCGGAGGAGTTTTTTCGGGTGTAGTGGGAGTGAAAGAAACCCCCAAAAAAAAGGAGCAAGTCCTAGGCCTTTTGTGTTGTCGTCAAAACCGAAAAAGCTCAACACAATTCCCAAAGGTATGTGATAGGGACTTGGGATTTTTTTTAAAGTATAGGGAAAAGGTACATCTAATACTTTTTCCACTGTTCTCAGCAATTTTCTAGCTCTTGTTCGTCATGTTGAGGTTAGAGCATTACGGAGGTGATTTGCCCTGTACTTGCCGTCGATAGACTAAAGGGAGAGAGAGAGAGAGAGAGAGAGAGAGGAATAGACAGAGAGAAACGATGGGACAAAGCGTGCACAAGAACTTGGGATTTCCAGGGAAAGTGTCATTTAATCGTGTTTTTCCTTCCATTTCCCTGTTTCACTACTTTTCTCTTTGATTGGTTTCACTCTCCTGTCTCCACTCTCCCCCTCTCTCTCTCTCCTTCACATTCTCTGTCTCCACTCTCATTGACAATAGGATGTGTCTTCCGACAACTTTCATTTCCTTGGAGAAAGGCCGAAAAACATAGGAGGTGGGGGAGGGGATAGGGAAGATGACAAGTATTTTTCCCCAAACCCAGCAAAAAGATGGTTCATGTAATCAGGAAAAGGATGGAAGATGTAGCCCGTTAAAGTGGGGAAAAGGTTGGACCCTGGATTTTTTTTTGTCCTCAGCCAAAATCCGTGAAATTATTCTTTTTGCCCCTTCTTCTTTCTCTTTCTCCTCCTCCTCCACCGCCTCCTCTTCTCCAACAAAACCGTTCAGTAACAGTTGGCTGGGAGTAGCAAAGGCGTCGTTACGGCTATTGTTTGTAGAAGAAAGTAATACTTACGGGAAAGGGATAAGACAAGAGAGAGAGAGAGAGAGAGAGAGAGAGAGAGAGAGAGAGAAGAGAAACAATGTGTGTAAAAGTTTGAGACAGCTTTTGTATTATAGTCGTGAGTGAGATGTACGTACATATGTGCTAGTGTGCTTTCTCGGGCTCAATGTATGTTGGTGGAGGGAAATAGAACGGTAAGTAGAAATGATAATGGATGGCAATCATGGTAATCCTGATGGTGAATAAGACGGGTAATTTTGGTTCGGAAAACACGATTTATCGCAATGATTTGCGAATAGGGCCAGCCTCGTCCCTGTCCACAAGATTAGAACAAGGATATAAATCACGGATGACCAGAAAGTTGTTTGGGGTAAACCTTGATGTGACCAAAGGAGACGAGGAAGAGAGAGAGAGAGAGAGGGAGAGAGAGAGACCCTCAATCTCTTGTGTACATATGTTTCGTTCTGGGTTGTTGTTTTTCCATCCCAAAAAGCCTGTCTGTTGTGATTCCAAGAGAGAGAGTAGAAGGAGGATATACATACACACTCTCAGGAAGAGTAATAGTAGCCTGTAGTAGACGACATTAAAATTACTTGGAGAGTCAGTTTTTGGGGAGGAAATATAAATGGTAGTTCCTCTTCACATATACAATGTGCACAGCTTTTCCAGGCAGAAAGTGAAAAGGGGAGAAGGAGAGAGAGAGAGATGAAGGGAGGGAGAGACGGTGAGAGAAAGAGCGAGCTGGAGGAAATTAAGTACCTATAAAGGAATATGCTGGGGGCATGCATGTCAACTTGTGAATAAGTTTTCGACTAGAGAGAGAAAGGGAGAAAGGGAGAGAGAGAGAGAGAAAATAGAGAAGAAGAGAGAGGGAGAGGGAGAGAAAATAGAAAAGGGAGAGAGAGTGAGGGAGACGTGTTGCTACGGTAGACCACGACTGGGTTACATTATAATCCCGGGTATGTCACGAAGGGGAAGACAAATGGAGAGACTTTGATAAATGTCTGGCACGTCAAATCAAATGGCCAACTCTGCCTAATGAGACTTTCAAACAATTTGGATGAATTTAAAAGAGACTGTTTCATCACAAGGAGTGTCAACTATGCGTGTCACTCCACGGTTAAACTAATTTTAACCTGAACTTTCAACACCCATACAGACACTCATTGGTTCATCCCAAGTGAGTGACTGAGTGAGTGCAAGGGAAGAGAGTGAGAGTGTGTGTAGTATCATCAATGCCTTTTCTCTCTCTCTCTCTCTCTCTCTCTCTCTCCCTCTTTCTCTCCGAAGTAGAATGAGTAACTTTCCTTTCTCCTTCTGCCAACGTTTTTACACTTCCAGTCAAACTATAATTGTAGCAGTTGTTCTAGTACTTGTTGTTGTTCTTCATGTTACCGCAAAGTCAAGGAACGAGACAGATAAAGAGGGAGAGAGAAAGATAGAGAGACAGAGAGTGGGGGAAAACATTGTGTGCCAAAGGAGAAAGACAATGAAACAGTGAGCTTGATACAAAATGGCAGCAGACAACAACGTAGACACTTACGGAGAGAACGACAAAGAAAATCGAAATCCAGAGAGAGAAAGAGAAGAATGAAATCGAGAGGAGAAAAGAAAGACAAGAAAAAAATCGAGAGAGAGACACAAAAAAACAAATTATTAAATTGGGATACCAAGAAATATAAAAAAAAAACATAATATCGGGAGTCAAATAAAACCAGACAAAAATAATAGAATTGAGAGGGGGAAAAAGAGACAGAAGAAGGAAATCGAGAGAGGCAAAGGCAAAAAGAGGCAGAAGAAGGAAATCGAGAGAGACAAAGGCAAAGAGAGGCAGAAGAAGGAAATCGAGCGAGACAAATGCAAAGAGAACCAGAAGGAAATCGAGAGAGATAAATGCAAAAAGAGGCAGAAGAAGGAAATCGAGAGAGACAAAGGCAAAGAGAGGCAGAAGAAGGAAATCGAGCGAGACATATGCAAAGAGAACCCGAAGGAAATCGAGAGAGATAAATGCAAAAAGAGGCAGAAGAAGGAAATCGAGAGAGGCAAATGCAAAAAGAGGCAGAAGAAGGAAATCGAGAGAGACAAAGGCAAAGAGAGGCAGAAGAAGGAAATCGAGAGAGACAAAGGCAAAGAGAGGCAGAAGAAGGAAATCAAGAGAAAAAAAGGAAAGCAGAAAAGAATAATGAAATCGGGAGAGAAAAGGAGAAAGAGAAGATTGACATCCAGAGAGAAAAGGAGAGAGAGAAGAATTAATTCCAGAGAGAAGAAATATAGCGAGAGAGAAGAAAGAGGGAGAGAGAAAATTCCTAGAGAGAAAAATAGAGAGAATATTAAGAGACGGACGAAGTCTCATATTTTCCGGCAGTGTCTCACCACAAAAAAGTCCCGATTGCCTCTTTGCTTCCCTTCCTGTCCTTCGCCGTCCTTCTGCCCTTTCTCCCTATGTTATGTACATATAGATATGTATGTAATATGCGTAAAGGAAGCAAAGGCCACCAAACGACTTCCCCTCCGTCGTCCTTCGCTATCTCCCCAATCTCTTGCATAATCAAGGGAACAAAATATACATTTTTTGTCTTTTCAACAACCCCATCAACAAAGCAATCAAGTGTAAGTATATGTGCTTCCCTTCATCTCCTCCATTTACTACCATTTGACTTAAGTCTCCTCAAATTTACTAATTTTTGCTCACAACGTCCTCAGCTTTGGAATAATTTTTTTTCGTTATTATTAAAGCTTTTTGTATACTACAGTTATTTGTGTCCGTACATATGTAAACTTCTCCTTAGAGCATGGACTAATCCGTGGGTTTTTATTACTAATGCTACTACCACGATTGCTACCACATACTATTGCTACTACTGGGAAGAGCCAGGATTTTGCTACCACTGTTTTTTTTATACCCGCTATTACCACATTCCTTGGTCGTTGGTGTCTTTCAATTATTAACTACTTGTGGCTTTCCATAAATCTATTTTTTCCATTCCCTGATGACGACGATGATGATGATCCTATGAAATTTTTCCGCTCTTTGCTACCGCAGAAACTTGTCTCGCGGAATGGGTAAAAGGAGGAGGTCATAAATGTACGTATTAAAATGAAAAGGAGAGGGAGAAGAAGGTCAACCAATATATTTTTCTCCCTAATGATTCTTGAAAGGTCCGACAGATTATTTATTTAATTTTTTTATTCAAACCATTCTTTTATTTTTCCTCTTTTTTTTTCTTCCTTTGTCTCCCCACTCAACTAATGGAATTGGAAGGGATTCCTATTAGTACATTGTTGATGAGAAAAGCGGAGATTCCTTGTGAATTTGAAAGAACGTCTAATATTTTATGGCCATCAGTATTTGTTCCTTTCATTATTTTACCAACTCTCCGGCTTATTTATTCCTTTCTCTCCGCTTGCTTGGGCGCTCTTTTTTCTGAAACGAAAGGAAGCGACGTTAGGAGAGGAATTGAGGTAAGCCAAAAAAAAACGTTGGTTGAAAAACTCTTGCGCATAAACTATCTAGGTATGTAAGTTATTTGCTAATTGCTACTTTTTCTATTTCTCGTCAGAATTATTTCATTCAGTCTCGCTTTTTTTAATATATTTTGTCCCTTCTCTCGGACTTTTCTCTCTATCTCTCCCTCCCTGTTACCGCTGTATGTATTCTTTGACAGGACTCTTCTTTTTTCTTTATTTCTTTGGCCGTCTATCACTTTGTCTCGGTAGATCCGACTTTCCGTCATTCTGTCTTTCTTTCACTGTTCTTGATCCATTCTGTCTCGCTTTCTGATTTAATTTCTCTAATTTTGTGGCTTTATTCCTCTCCTTTTGTGGCATTATTTCTCGCTTTCCCCGACTAAAGTATTTCTCTCTTTCTCTGGGTTACTCTATCTGGTTTGAACTCAATTTCTTTATATTCTTATTAGGGCTCTCTCCCTCTCTCTCTCTTTCTCTCTCTCTCCCTCCCTCTCTCTCTCTCTCTCTCTCTCCCTCTCTCTCTTTCTCTCTCTCTCTCCCTCTCTCTCGCCTTCTCTGGTCCTCTTTCTCTCTCGTCCCCTTTTCTCTCTCCATGCATGTAGTGTCCTCTTTCTCTCTCTCTGTCTCGGACTCGCTGCGTAATTCTCCGGTTTTCCCTCTCATCTTTCTCCGTTGGAGAGACGAGGAGAAAAACAGTAGGAACAAGGACTCCTCTGGAAAGAGCCAGGAAGAATAGCCAAGGGAAATCTGTTTTGATATGGTAAATGTACATAATACGTAAGTGCTTCGTTATATAATTATGGCTGTATGTAGAAAAAAAAGGTAACTGTGTAGTATAGAGATAGAGAAGCGGGAGACAGAGAGAGAGAGAGAGAAGGACGAGGAAAAAACTGTGGGAGAGCAAGTGAGCCAACTACATAGTAAATATTATATTATTATCCGGTATCTGTACACACGATATTAGTCTGTCGTTTAGTTAATCATTACTGCATTGACTCGCATTTTGTTTGTACAGTTGTTGTAACTTGTGAGTACACAAGCTTTCCAATGATACGGAGGAGTAGTAGTAAGTTGTTGCTCTCAACATAAATTCGATACGATGTTAAAACAACCAGACGCTAGTTATTTGTACATGTATTCCGAGTAAGAAAATAATGGTATGAAAAAAGGAAAAATTCCCCGTCTCTCCCTTTCTTTCTCTCAATTTTCCCTTCTCTCTCCTTTTCTCTCTCTCTCCCTCTCTCTTCCATCCTTTATTTTATGCCCCATTTGAAGACTGTAAAGGTAAAAAGAACGTAGTCAATCAACTGATATGTGGTCAATCATATGCAACGGGGAGTACGCGGTCATATAATGGTACACCTGTATATGTACATGATAAATGAAATAAAATAAATAAATAAAAATGAGAGGGAGAGAGCGAAAAAAAAAGGGTTCGTTCTAATAGACGACTTGTACTACCACAAGTTTTTAGCCATGGTAGTCCCAAAAAATGCCAAACCCCTTTGGATATGGACTCCTACGTATATTATATATATCTATATACACTGGCAATATTTATTGCTAGTTAAAACTCCATCTCTCTTGAAGGCTTACACGTGGATTTCTCTCTCAACTTGGTCTGCCCCATAGGAATGGAGAGCATGTAAATTGTGAGCAATAATCGTGTACTTGGTAGTATTTTGTAGATTATAGCACCATACGGACGACCAAAAAAAGCTATCAAACTGGGATTTTTCTTCCCAACAAGATTCCTCTGTAGCACACGCACTGCGAGCATATCTTTTTTTTTATAGGTATACCCATACATATATACATCCATACGTTATATACAATCTATACCTTTTTTTCCAAACTAAAACAAACATACACATTCATCCCTATATGCACAGGTCATAATAATACATTGAGGAATTATAAGTGGCCATTATGAGTGGATCATATCATACTGTTTCCTCTTTCCCCTCATCCTTTCCATGGCAAAGCATGCTTTTAGTTTGTGGCAATAGACGGGGGAGTTTTATGGGATGACGACTTACAGAGAGAGAGAGAGAAAGAGAGAGAGAAAGAGAGAGAGAGAGAAAGAGAGGCAGACAGAGGAAGAGAGAGAATGATCTTATGCGGAAAGATTATCCTGAGTAAATAATAGTTTTGAGGAGAAGAACAAGAGCTGAACACCAAAAAAAGCTGTAGAGAGTGCTAGTACTCCAATCTCTCTTTCTCCCTCTCTCTTTATATGTGGACACAGTATGTAGAGAGAGAGAGAGGGAGAAAAAACGAATGATAAAATAATAAGAGGAGTCCCATGATAAAGATCGTAGTATATAGAAGCTTGAAGGGTAAAACAATGGATAAATGTGAGGAATCATGGTTAAAATGAGAAGAGATAGGAGGAATGATTTATGTCCGGATTGGTAGCCTATGAATTCCATGAGGTTCTCTCTCTCTCTCTCTCTCTCTCTCTCTCTCTCTCCTATCTCCTCTTACTCTCCCTTTGGTGAGAGGTGCACATCCCTCGTCCCATAACTTTACATGGAGAAATGCACGCAATATCCCCGCCAAACAACTGCCAGCGCAAAACACCATGAGAGGAGGGAAAAAAGAAGGTTAAGGCCTTTCATGATGGAGGTAATGCTGCAGATATTATTATCATTACTAGTACCATTATTTGGAAGAGAGGAGCTTATACACGGGACGATTACTTACCACCAACTACTACTACTCATACTATACCAAAAGGGGGACAGAGAGAGAGAGAGAGAAGGAGTTAACTTGAGGAAGAAGAGAAAAAGGGAGACGGAGAAGGAGAAGAAGACGGAGAGGAAAGAGGTGGAGGAGATAGGCTTTTGAGAGGGGAGGGGGAAGAATCACGCAAGAAGCATTTGTCACGGGAGGAATGTGATGTCATGGGGATTCGGGGTGACTCCCCACCGCTCCACTGTCTCTTGTCTCGCCTTTTTGAAGACTTTGATTTTTGCAAATATTATGTACCCATATCAAAAACAAAAGGGCTCTGTCTCCTCACGTCATTTCTTTTCTTTCTTCCCGTTCTTCCTCTCTGCTTCTTCTTTGTTTTTTCTTTGTTTTTTGGTACCCTTTCTCTTGTGCTCATAGACCAGCGGAACTGTGGGAGTCCGCAAGGAGCTAATATACTTATTTTAAATATCTCTCACTCTCTGCCTTTCTTTCTCACTCATGCTATCTCTCTCTCTTTCGTACCTTCTATCTCTCTTTCTCTCTCTTTTTCTTTAATTCTCTCTCTTTCTCTCTCTTTTTCTTTAATTCTCTCTCTTTCTCTCTCT
>JAQGBT010007558.1:0-10854 GCA_034698585.1 Disparrhopalites patrizii
AGAGAGGGAGAGAGAGGGAGAGAGAGGGAGAGAGAATGTAGACTAATAAATTTGGTCATCGCCTTACCCCTGATTGAATGAATGTGTGTGAGTGAGAGGAAGAATCAATAGGAAAATACATTATTAGCTTGTACAACAAAAGTGTGTTTGAGAAGGGGAAAACTTTTTCATCACAAGAGTCAAACAATGGGCACATGGGAGTGCAAGAGAAAGAGAGAGAGAGAGAGAGAGGAGAAAGTGAAACTTTATCTCGTTAAAGTTATTCTCCCCTCCCTCCTTGTTTTTGCATACGATTACACGTACTCAAACTTACGTGCAATGATGGTGAGGATGACGACAGACTTATACTATCATTTCTATTACTATCAACACTTTTCTGCTCCGCTCTCCTGCCCTCTCCAAAATTACATGGTTGAAGAAGACATTTTGAGAGGCTGGAACATCCACGTAGGTGCTCTCCCAAATCCGGAGGTATGTACATACAGATGTATACATATATGCCCATTCAATTCAATTCCTTTTATTCCAAAAGGACCCAAAGGACATTCGGGTCCCTTGTAACGCTCACATGCATTAATTGCTACTCCTAATTCAAACAAGGTTATACATTACAATAGGATTTACCCGCGCTCTCTGATTACAAATTCCGTTCTCATTCCTCTCTTTCTTCACTTTCACATTTCTCTATCTATTTTTCTCAGAATCTCTCTCTCCGTCTGCATCTATTTCTACTTCTATTTTCCATTGTCGTCGCTGTGTGTTTTCTCTCATATAATTCTCTGCCTGTCGTTATACTTTTTTACATCTTCCTATATATACGTCTTATGTCGCCTTCTGGCTTGCTTCATGTCGACTTCACTTATTTTAATAAAGTCTCTTTTTCTCCCCGGTAATTTTACATCCACATTGTTTCTTTCTCGCAGTAGCTATTTCTTTGTCTGAAGCCTGTGTATATACCCATATGCGTGCCCCCCCGCAATTACAGAAAGGGAGTGCCATCCGTGAGAAAGTGGCAAAATAAATCTGCAAGAGTATCTGCATAAATCCCCCCGAGAATTCCTCTTCCGCTCCCTTTCCTTTCGTGATTAGAGTTTTGTGTGGGAGAGACGAAGCAAAAATAAGTAGTAATAATAATTATTTTATATTGTTTCATTTAACTGAAATGCACTTCCACTCAAACGGCGGACATGGCAGAATTTCCGACCTCTTCCCCCCACGTTATTCCTCCGAGTATTATTAACCAAATAAATAAACACGGGAATGTGTGCATACATATATGTTTGGTATGTACAAAAGCAATAGCATATGTATATATAAAGTGTAGAAACGAATCCCCAACGGATCACTCTTGCTTTCACCCTCGTTCTCTCTCTTTCTTTCTCTCCTTCTCGCTTTCTCTCTCTTTCTTTCTCTCTCTTTCTTTCTCTCCTTCTCGCTTTCTCTCTCTGTCTCTCTCTCTCTATTCCTCTGTCTTTCCCCTTCTGTCTCTCTCTTTTGCTCTCTCTCGTTCACTGGCTGCCTCGCTTTCTCCCACTGTTTTCTCACTCCATTTATTTCAAACATGCAAGAATCGCTCATTTCCTTTGGCCCGTGAGTGTACCTTTGGATGTACGAGTACTTAAGTCAAGCATGGATGTGTGAAAGAACAGCAAATTTCAACAAGAAGCATCACATGCTCCTTCCTGCGGCGTTGGCAAAATACATGCCTAGATATACATATACATACGTAGTATTCACTTACGTAATTAAAAGGGAATCATGTGAAATGTGCTACACGTGAACACCTAATCATTTCCAGTATGCACAACACCCACGGAGAACATTTGAGTAAACACCATATGGCCGATGGGCGGGGAAGTATTTACACAAGTGAGTAGTTCCAAGTTTTAAGGAGAAGAACGTTTGCAAAAAAAAAACAAAAAAAAACGAAACAGTAAACAATTACTAGAAAAGTGATAATAAAAACAAAATTTTGAGAAGGCTGTGCAGAATATGGCTCTGATGTCATTGTTAGTCAACAAATTAGATGGCAGTGTGTCCAAAGGAGAGTTGAAAATGGAAAAATGTGGGGATACAAAATACAACAGGGAAGAGGGAAAACATTAGGAGAATAAGGAAGAGATAGAAGATTGTGAGGATTTCTTCATGATTAATTAAAGATAGAGACGGGGAAAGTGAGAGAGAGCAAAGGGGAGGATGTTTAGTGATTGCGAGAATTAGCAGCCTGAAAAGGGTAACACGACAACGCCAACAACAGGATTTAAACATATAACGGGACTGACACGGGAATGAAAGTGAAATTGGAGAAATACACAAAGAGAGAGTGAGGAGTGGGGAGAAAGCGAGTGAGACGGAGCGAGAGAGAGAGAGAGAGAGAGGGCGAAGCACTTCAACGACTAACATTAAAAGAGTTTGGGTATAAAATTACTTTGATGATGATTAATACCCATACTCACACAAATATATTTCTCTGTGGTGAATCAGTCGCAGGGGGAAAGAAGCAGGGTAGTTGAGAAACACACAGAAAGAGAGAGAGAGAGAAACAGACAGAAAGTATGAAAGGGAAAGAGAGCAAAGTAAATGAGAAAAGAAAAATTAATTGGCCACTAGAGAAATTTACATCCAGCTGAGCGTTTACACACACATTCACATTTACAATGCAAAGACAGTTCCAGGAAAGCCCAACGAGAACAGGAAAACCTGCGGAAATTACACAGCAAAAATTAGAGAAAGGACGTAAACAAGGTTCAAATGATGGTAGTGTCATGATAAATGGAGAGGCGAGTTAAAACAAAGAGAAATCTACAAAAAAGGCATCAGGAGAAACAACAGAAACATAAGGCGAGTGTCAAAGAGATGAAAATGACCAAAAACATGAACCTGCAAGTATAGGAATTGCCCGTAACGAAAGATAAATATTCAATTTTTGACTGGCATCAGGGTAGGAGAAAATATGCTGTAAAACCAAGGAACGATACGACCAAAAAAGAGCAACAAAACCTGGAGGGCTAACAAACAACAGGCAACAAAATAATTACCATGAAAAAGAAGATACAGATAGCGAGCAGGTAAAATAAGAGCATCAAAAGAGCTTCGAAACAGGTTCGAAAAGAAATACGCAGAAAAACGATGACAAAAGAAATACAGAGAGAAACAAGAGAAAATGGGAAAACGGAAAGAAAAAATTGCAAGGAGGAAAGCGGAGAGAATAGAAAGTAAGCACAAGAAAGAAAGCTGGGTCTGGTGAAATCAGGATAGGAAAAGAGAATGGAAAGGACGAGACAAGAAATAGGGGAAAATAGAGGGGAAAACACGGAGGCACGAGCAGAGAAAGGGTGAAAGAGTGAGATCAGGAAAGGGAGATAAACGGAGATAAGACAGAGAACAAGAGAGAAGCGAAAGTAGAAAGAACGAGAAAACACAAAGAACTGAGAGAAACATGAGAGAAAGCAAGGTAAATGTGAAAGGAATGGGATAAAACAAGAGTAAAGAAGCAATTTGAGAGAGACCAAGATATAATAAAAAAATAAGGACAAGCAAAAAATACACAGAGAAAAGAAAAGAAACAGACTAGAGAAAGAGAGAAAAGAAAAATAATAGAGTAAATAAAAGAAAGAACATAGAGAATGAGAGAGAGAAAATAAAGGAAAAAGAATATATAAAGAGAGAGAAAATAAAATTAAAATATTAGAGAAAGAGAGAGAAAATAAAATTAAAATAATAGAGAAAGAAAGAGAGAAAATAAACTTAAAATAATAGAGAAAGAAAGAGAAAAAATAGAATTAAAATAATAGAGAAAGAAAGAGAGAAAATAAAAGAATAAAAGGCAAAGAAACGGCAAGGGAAATAGTAGAACAAAAGAGAAAATAAAAGTTCACGAAACAAAAAGCGAAATAGAGAAAAATAGAGTGAACATAAAATACAACGAAAAGATGGAAAGTAAAGAAAAGAGAAACAATTCGAAGAGCTGCAAAAAAAAAGAAAAACAATACAAATATAAGGTAGAGAAATGCAGACAGAAATTAAGATCAGCGGAATAGAAAAATAAAGTGGAAGGTAAGTAAAAGGTAGAACAAAGAGAGGGAAAAGTATGAATACAGAAGCATTTAACAGAAGACCGAACCACAAAAGAGACTCCATTTTGCTAGAGAAAAGAGCAACACAACAAGAATGAGCAAAGCATCAAGAGATACAATTTGGAAAGGGAGATGAAAAAAGCACGGAGTGAACGAGACGTGAAGAGAAAGTGCATGTTGAGAGCTTGAATTTCCCCGCTTTTAATTACATTACCACTTCCACCTCTAACTGTACAACTGGAAAAACAACTTTTCATGGCTTATTTCTCAACTATTCTCCCTTACCTTACTTCTGAATACGTGTATCTAAGCATATCAAGGAGAGTTCCAATGTGGTAGAAGTTCAAAATGTTAAAAATGACGATTTAAAAAAAAATTAAAACGAATGCATTCCATTTGATCGTTTTCCATACCTACGCGATCGCTGTCATTGGCATTTTAAAAAAAATCCCAGTATTTGTTTTCCTTATTAAAATTAACACAGATGCTCACATCTCTCCGTTGCCAAATGGATTCAAACCTTTTTGGCTCTCTGATGTTCATAGGCCGGCAAAATCCTTGTGAGTCTCGTATCATTCATTGGATTTGCCCACGGTTGAATAGGATGGGAAGAGAGCTGTAATTATTAATGTGTAATAATCAGTATTTTACACTATTAATCTCCTCGTTGGCCCCCTCCGTCCGTTACTGTACCTAATGCTTTGGTGTATATGTATTCGTATGTATGGCCATGGCAGTCTCGCCAACTTCCCCGCAGCGGGCCTTGTGGCCCACAGGTTATTGCCGCATTCATTAAATACTATATACATATGTATCTGCATGTGTAAATGGGTCCTACTAGCCTAATTACTTCCACCACGGCCACACCGCCGTTCATTTTCCTTTTGCATAAAGCCGTGTCAAAAGGGAAAATGAGAGAGGCGGCTTGTTTTTTTTAAATGAAAATATATTTTTTCTCACCTCCTCCCAGCCTCTGTGAATCCCGATATTAGAAAACTTTTTGGCTATTTATACCAAATACACGTACATACTACAACGGAGGGAAGAGAAAGTTCCAGTGGGGATCCTCCCGGGATTTTTTTTTGTTCGGCTTCCCTTTTGTTCTCTCGAATGTTACGTTTGGAGAGAGAAAAAAAAAGTCGGGAATAAAGGGGAGAAAATACCTCGGAAAATTTCCACGTGCGCTCAATGTCAAATGAGAGTCAGTGTCAATTATGCTTTCGGAGCCTCTCTGTCATTACCTCATGGTTACTTCCACGTGAACTCATGCCTACGAGAGGGAAACGAGACGAATAATCGTAATGATCTCTGATTCAAAGGAGTTGCTCAGTTTTTTATTTACTTTTTATTATTTATTCTTTGTTTTTTAATTCCACGAACAAAAACGCTGGATTACAAAATGTTTTTTTTTCAAACTTTTCTTTTCAACCCTGTGTTTGTTTGTTTTTTTGTAAGAGAACACGTGTGCCTACATATGTATATCATGCATGCATTTATGGTACTTTCGCAATCTTTTTTAACGTTATACGCGTCAGTTCTTTTTCGAAATTAAAAAAAATTAACTTTCATTCTCAAATTGGAAGACATATAATAAAACATGAGTTTTAGCAATAAATAGAAAGTTTTTTATGTTGATTGTTGCTTGGATTTTTCTTTCACATTTGTCTCAGAGATATTACTCAATTTTCTGGGCTAATAATGATGATAATGGATTGATTCCAGACCTTTCTAGAATGTTCCGTGTATATTTGTCTAGGGAGATGAGGAGTAATACCAGATATATGTTCTTGTTTCCGAGAAAAGAATATCAATACGCATTACGCGTGGTTCAATTACTTGCCTCAAAAACATTTTTTCTCCTGAGGCAAAAACTAATAACTTTTTTTAAGACATTTCGTGACCATGGCAGAAACAAGGGCTTATTGGTTAAATACATTTCTTTGTGTTTTACCCACATCCTCGGGTTGATCTGACGGCGGCCTTGGAGTAGAAGAGGCATGAAATTGCAGTTAAAAACACGATCCTTCTTTCAAAACAATGAAAGTCAAAACAAAACTCCTTTGTAGGACTCATTTCATCTGGCATGGATATTGGAATGTGATTAGGAATAGGAGCCGTGGAGAAATTCAACAAGAAAGAAAGCACATGAGACTCGGGGAAAGCCAGACAAAGGATGGCAAAAGAAGTAAATAATACAGGGTGAATACAAGAAAGAGAAAGTGAGATTTAAATGGATATGGTGCAACATGGAAAATGTAGGAGCAAAATGGAGAAAGTAAGAGCAGAATGGAGAAAGTTGGAGCTCAATGGGGAAAGTAAGAACAAAATGGAGCAAGTAACAGCAAAATGGAGACAGTAAGAGCAAAATGGAGCGAGTAACACCAAAATGGAGACAGTAAGAGCACAACGAAAAACTTCTAGTAAAATGGAGAAAGGAAGAGCACAATGGAAAAAGTAAGAGCAAAATGGAAAAAGTAAGGGCAAAATGGAGAAACTTCTAGTAAAATGGAGAAAGTAAGAGCAGAATAGAGAAGGTAAGAGCAAAATGGAGAAAGTAAGATCACAACGGAGCAAGTAAGAGTAAAATTGGAGAACGTGCACAAAACTGAGAAATTGAAAGAAAAAGGATGGAGAAAACTAAATTCAACCGGAGAGAGTGAGACAGGAAAAGCTAGAGAAAGGGACACAGGTGAAGAAAAGAGAGTGGTAAAGAGAGAAATATAGAGCGGGAGAATAAGAGGAAAAATAATAGAGGCAAGGAGAAATAATGAGAGGGAAACGGTGAAAGAGTGAAAGAATGAAAAAGAAAAGAGTGAAAAAATACAGCGTGACACAAAGAGCAAGAAAAAGAGAACGAGAAAGGAGAAACGAGAGAAAGGGATAAATCGAACAGGGTTCAGTGAAAAAAATAGGGAGACATTGAGAGTGAGTATGCGGAGAGAAGAGTATAAGGAGAACGACAAAAAGAAAGACCCGGAAGCTTGTAGACAGCGACTTGAATAAGTTCCCAGGAATTGTCATTTTTGTAGTATCTAGCTACTTGGAATTGTCATGCCAACACAAATTATTCTGTCCTTGTGATTTTCTACTTCGCATGTAATTACAAGTACGAAAAAAAATCGTGGAAAGAGAGATAGGATAATGCGGGGAAAAAAACCCAGTCCTAATAAAGGGACGAGGCGGCGTCCCGCTGTGGAAAACGTGGAAGAAAGCAGCAGAAGTAAAGTTGGTAATAGTAAGGAAAAGCAGAATGAAAAAAAAACCGGGGAAAATGGGGAATCAGGGAATATCTGTGTGGGTTGTAATGAGATTCAAAGAGAAAGGAAGTAGTGCAGGAGGAGCTGGAATGTATAGAGAAAATATTTTTCATATGTTTTGACATGACTCATATGTACCGGGGGTAACTATGGAGAAGGAGAGAGATAGAGAGCCGGGCGACAGGACAGAGAAAGAAGAGTCAGACAGGGAGGAATAAAAGGTAATAATAAATTATTTATTATTCATATACTGGGAAAATCCTTCCTCCTCAATTTTCTTATTTATTCCGCTCTCGTCCCATTCTCGCTCTCTTTCTATCCGGGAGAACCTATATATTAGTAAATAGACGTGTATAGATAGTATTTATGTACATACCAAAATTCCCCCTACTGTTTCGTTAACAACATTAATGTACTCAAATACGAGCTCTTACATCATTTCCCTCTTAGCTCTTCATATACGTATGTATTGAGATTCTTGTGAATGTACATACACATGGATACTTTCAAAGCAAAATTATTATACTAGGGGAAAATTTGTTCCTATTTCTTGACAACGCCATGACACGTGAGGGTGGTAGGAAGGAAGCAAAATCTATCATTTGACGAACAGCGTTTTTTTTTGTGGAGGAAAATATAAATAAAAGTTCAGGGAAGTTTGTATTTGGGGCGACAGAAAGAATTTCTCTGTGAAGAGCTGAAGAGAAAAATGATTGAGAAGAACTTTCACTTTTCCCTTCATATATGTACGGGAAGATTTGATACATATACGTATATATGAATGAATATATATATGAACGCATAAGACCTCACACATCTGCCATTTTACAACAGACATCTTCTCACACACCCAAAATGTCCGTAAGGGCGGCTTGTGTGTAATGCACCTAAAAAAATGAAAAGGAAGAGGTGACTGTGGGAATTTTTTTCCGACAGGGAGAGGGAGTGACACAGATGCAAAACATAAAAGAGATAGAGAGGGACAACCACGAACGAGATGGAAAGCCACAAAGTAAAAGAGTAGGATATTGAGATAGTGAGCCACAAGGAGTGAAAGTAGAGGGCAGACAGCGAGACGAGAAGTTGGGGAAATTAAAAGAGAAAGTCAAAGAGAAATAACCGAATAGATAAACAAAAAAGTCAAAACGATAAAACAATAGAGATGTAGAGAGAAACGAATTGAAGCATGTAGAAACATAGAAAGACAGAAATCCAAATAGAGCAATAGTGAGAAATGAAGGAAGGTAGAGACAGAAAAAGAGAATTGAAAAAAGAAACAAAAAGAGACACAGTAAGAAAGACCGAAATAAAAAAGCACTAAGCAGAGACCAAGGAAGATAGAAAGAACTAGAGAAAGAGATTAAGAACAGGAGAAATCAAGAATGCCAAATAGAGAACAAAGGCAAAGAATTGTATAAAGCAGACAGCAAAACTTTCCAAATAAAGAAATAGAGATAGTGAAAAATAAAAATAAACATAGAGAAAGGCAACAGGAAAAAGCAGAAGAAAATAACAGGCTAAGCAGTAGGAAGAAATTGAAAAATTTAGGAGAAAGCTAAGTAGAAAAAGAATGAATTGGCGAAGACTAAAATGAATCATAATTGGAACAAAACAGAGGAAAAGGGACAAAAGAAGAAAAGGAGAAGAGAAGCAAATGAAAGCAGAAAGGAGAAAACCAGATAAGAGAAAAATTTGAGGGAGAGGAGCCCAAAATGGAGAGTAAGCAAACGAGTCAGCAAAAGCATTAGCCAGGAAGAAAATGTGGGTGGAAATGAGAAGGAGATTCAAAAAGAAGGAGGAAAAACGGGAAGGAGGACGCGAAAAAAGCCGAGAAAGATAAAGAAAAAGTTCAGGAAAAAGAGAATTCCAGCAAAGAGGGAAGCATGCGAAAAGAACGTCTATTAAGAAAGCGAGAGGAATTTAGAGAAAGAGAGGAAGCCGAGAAGAGAGGCATAGAGGAAAAGTGGGAAAGAAAGGGAAAGAAACGGGGAAAGCGTGTAAATCTCCCACGATGCACGCACCCACACATGTGAGAGTCAATATTGACAAGAGCAAATAAGCGTCATGATTTTGCTCCGAATAACGCAAATTGCTTGGATTTTTGCATGACTTGCCACATTTTTTTCTTCGGAGATGCTCCTGCTACCCCTCTACCCCGTGTGCCCGCGAGTACAGAAATGTAATTTGACTGGAATAGAAATAAGATATTTTACCTCACACACATCACGAAGGCGAGAGAGAGACAGAGCAAAAGTGAAAGTCAATGTGTGTTTCACCTCTCGGTGGAAAGACCTTTCCCCTAAATTTTGTTGACGTGTAGATCTTATAAGTCAAAAAGAATGCACGGTTACATTTTACCATTGACGGGAAGAATGTTCCACTACTTTTTCCTCATTTGCATGCACCACACTTCTGTACACTGTATTCACCTAAAAGAAACAACAAATCGCTTGATTTCCTTCTCAGCACCAAGTTACAATCTTCATTTTACTCCTTTGCTCTCCCACAACCCTTTGGAACTTTCTCCAACACCACTGATTCCCGGGGAAAGAATGGCATTTTTTCAATGGAGAAACAATGAAAAGAAGACAACACATTTTTAAAGTAAAAAAAGACTATTCATCAGCAATATAACCGACTATATCCTGAGCAGGCGAAAACAGACTTGTGATTGGGCTGTATTTCCGAGCACGTAGCCCGATCTTGTTTACTCTCGTACTATTGGATGTAAACTTATCAAAACGCATGTACATACATGCGTTTTTTGCGTATAGGTCCATAGGAGCCTATACAACCCTTTTTTCACCCGGAGAATGCCGCTTGGATACAAATGGTGAAAAACGGTCTCCTCTCCCCTCCTTTGTCTTGACCAGGGGGTGAGTTTATGGGCAGCTAAAATAATAGCAGCCACGCACGCATACACACTTGTTTCCCCGGAAAAATACACACACACACTGTCTTACAAGAACAAGGCAGAGGAAGTAGAGAAACAACCCGGAGAATTAAGTAGCCACGGAGAGACAAAGTGGGGTCGTGAACTTGAGAGAAACTCGGTATAGTCAAGGAATAAATGAGGAAGCTGGGAAAAGAAAATTATGACAAAAAAACTCTAACTAAGAGAAACTACCACAAGGGAAGGGTATCTCATCGTCTGGAGGGGCAAGAGTGGGCACACACAAAGGGAAACGTGAATGTCAGACGGAGCGGAATGACGGATGATGAGGAAGCAGGGAGAGACGAACAGGACAGAACAAGAGATGATGCGATGAAGGAGGTACAAATACAGGGAGGCACAAAGAGGAAGAAATCAGAGAGAGCCAATACACAAAAACCACGAGACACACACAGGGAGACACGAACAAGGTAAGAAAAATTTGAGACATCTAGGGAAAGAGGAAGGAACAAGCACGAGAGAGACGACAGAAAAACAAAGAGAACAAAAATAGAAAGATATTAATGATGACAAAAGATACAAAGCGAGATGGAGCAGAAAAGTTCAGAAATGTTAAGAATGAAGGGAG
>JAQGBT010007559.1:0-10851 GCA_034698585.1 Disparrhopalites patrizii
TGGAGTCTCTCTATAAAAAGTATCTTTATAACAACATTTCTCCATAACAACATTTCCGCCCTTCTTGCATGTAAGGTACATATTTATTGTTCTATATAACAACAATTTTCGTCCTTCCCTTGAGAGTTGTTACATATATAGAGACTCCACTGTAATATGTAACAACCATTTTTGCCCTTCCCTTCAGGGTTTGTTATAGCCAGATTCTACTGTATATGTAATGTTTGGATACGTCCGGAGATGAAACCGCAATTTACATTATAAGAGCTTGTTTCAAGAGATGTTTGTATAATAGTTATAAGCAAATTATTGTACAAAAACTTGTAAGTGTTGCCTTGAGACATTGTATGCATTAACAATTTTGTTATTGTCACTACTTTGTTTACTTTGGATGCTACCATTAGATTATAAAAGTGCCACTACAAAATTACACCCCGTACTTCTGTTTATTTGTTTTTCTTCCACGCAGCGCAAAGTGGGTTTTTAAATTTTCTATAGTTCTTCAAAAACATGATGCAGACTTATTACACCCATAGATGCTGCCACAAACGCTACCAGATATTTTAACTGAAATGCGCGTCATCAATAGGAGCTATTAGAAGATTGCTTGCAATTGCTTAATAACTTTTGAATTGTAAGAACAAACAAAAAAATTTAGTATGCATGTTATACTTAATTCTCTGTCGTGGGGTATATTGTTTCAATACAATTTCATAAATTGTGCGAGGCCAAGTCAGACTAATCCTATTATATTAGTTCAACTAGTTTCCGTCAATAACCTTTGAGAGCAAGTCAAATTGAAAAATTCCATTACAATACTATTGGTTTAGCAATTGATGTCCTCCAATTATTTTTTCGTAAAAATAATGCCATGGCACAAACACTAATATGTATAGCAGGAATAGAAAATCCCTGAGCAAATGTCAAAAAATGGTACTAAAATGTGCAAGCGTAATTAGCAGCATCCTTTATTTTCTATTAGTTAAAAATCTACTAGCAATGCCGATACAAAATTTGGATATCTACCATGCTTCAACAATTAATTCTTTGATCGAAAGCATCGCGATGCGAGTCCCTTCGTGCCTTGTGAAGATCCAGGACATTTCCAACAATTTTCACTACGAAATTACAAGCCCAATATACTTTCATCGATCCGATGAACACACACTGAGCTGTCCGTTCATGCACGTCAAATTCATCAACTGCTCACTCATATTCGTTATTTTGCCACAAGAAACTGACATCTACCCCGAGGCTTCTCTCTCGGGAAAGTCAGTGCATAGAGATGGATTAGTTACAAAAATCCATCCACAAAATGTAATCTTTATTCAAATGGAAGATTTGACGTACGACTACTACGACCATGAGGAGCTTTCCAGCTTCTTGCAGAGCATCGCTGACCTTACAGAGGATGTCCTGGCAACTAGCATACCCAAAACATTTTTCCTAGGCCTGAACGACGAGACCATTTCCGGATATTTCGTATGCTGGTACTGCCGAGAGAATGATCTTTATCAGTCGGAGAAAACGGTTTTAGGCGATGAACTTTTGGACGAAATGCATTATGTCCTATTCAGATTTAAATGCACACAAGAGATGTGCTACCAAAAGATGCACCATACCTACGAAAAATCAATCGACGGCGGACGCGCAATAAAGGTTCAAATTGTTCATAAATACAAATACATTATGGCTACATATGGCAGAAGTTCTGGAAGCATGTCCCCATTTGACCGAAGAGAACCGTCGGGCTTTCCTATTTCCCTCCTGGAAGCTGTTGATTGGTACATCTTGGAAGAATTCAACAACACGGAAATGGGATTTTGCGATTATTGTCCACAGTTGAATGATGCATTAGACTCATACGACTTGCCTGATGAAAAACAGCTGATGGATTTTGAAGTGTTTCTTTGTGGAATGCGACCGCAATATCGATTCATAACGCCATCTGGTGTGTCCACTGTTAGAGTTTCCATGACATTGTACGGTAAACCGCTGTCCATTGCATCCTGGCTACTATTTCTGCTCATCGTATGTGCTGTGGCGCTGTTAGACATTTGCCTTAACCGAAGCATTGATTTTGAAAATACCGCTATTGCTCTTACCAATGCCTTGGCCGCGTTTTTGGATCAGAATTTTTCCAGGGTTCGTATTTTCAGACGCGAAAGGCAATATTGTTCAAATCAAATTCTATTGGGATTGTTCTTTGGTTCCGCCTTGGTGTTTTCTACGGTGTACAAGTCTTTCTTACAATCCGATTTCACATTGGAGTTCCCTTACGAAACACGATATCAATTTTTGAGGGAACTAAAGGGCTTTGATTTGTACCTTTTGATGGAGAACGGCACCTGGGATGAGAGTCAGAGTTCTACGTTTTGTCATTATACTGACATAGCAGCTAGTACGTCTTGTGATTTCTACTACGACTTGCTGCAATACATGACTTCCAAGGTCCTGCCCTTCGCTGACTCCTTTGATTTCAACAGGTCTAACTACATTGTGGAAGACGATGATGGGCTGAATCCTAACCATCATGGATTCATGTCAATGATTCCAGACACAAACCCGTTGAAACTGGAGCTGAGGGAAATTTATGACATGATTAAGCACACAAGGTTAATGTATGTGCAACACCTCGCCGATTTCATTACCAATTATAGCACATCCAGCCCAAAGAAATCTGTAGCATTTGTGGTACTTCGGGACGAATTTTGGTTTCACTGGAACAAGTTAGAGAAAATGTTGAATGACCTCGGAATGACCTTACCGTTAGGTCACAATTATTTCGAGGATGATAATTTCCTGCAAAAGCCTCGGACGTACTGGTTTGAGGGAGGTCGCGATCCGAAGTATGATCAAGGCGTAAGAAAGCGCTTGCGGACGTTGACTAGCTCTGGTCTGGATTGGCTGTGGGAGATATGGGAGAAAAGGAAAAATGTGTATGATTTTAGTGATCTCGACAAAATTTTGGCGAATTGGCAGCCTTTGAATTTAGCAAATTCTTCCCTACACTTGGTGTGTCGTTTGTTTGGTTGTGGCATCGCGATTTCTTTATTATGTCATCTGTTCGATATGGCCCGTAATTAATGGCAACGAAAAAAAATTAAGTTTGACTATTTTTTGTATGCACATAAATGAAGGTGAGAGAAGATAAGTGACACGATTTTTTTTTGGAAAATGTACTACAATGGGAAATATGCTGGTTTGTATTGTTGCATATGAGGGCTCTTTACACCAAGATTTTTTCTAAATCTGTTATTGGTTCAAAACCAAATTTGGTGTGAAAGGCGTTCATAGTCATACCTCGGAAGGTTTTTGGAATTTTGCATGTGCGGTGACCCTAGTGACCTGGACGGGTCAAGAGGTCAACATGAATAACGTAGTATAAGTATATCATATAATTCCCGGAAAACATATCCGGCTCGTCCACTTAGGTATAACTTCTCTATAACAAGGCGTAGACGTACATACGAGAACTAGTGCATTGGAAATCTAAGAAGTCCATCTTGTAGAATTACAGTTGACTCTCGCTATAACAGCACCCTATAAAGCTTCAAATTTTGCTTGGTATAGCAAAAAACTGTTATAGAGAACGGACATTTCTATGTTAGCAATTGGAGAAAGTTTTTGAGGGGAGCATTTTTTACTGCTGCTACAGCGAGAGTACCACTATAACGGGGACCGTTATAGAGAGAGTCGACTGTAGTAAGCATTTTAATTCAAAACCTTTCCGTTTAAACTTATAGTCTGTGACACGCAGCAAAAAAAAATCACATGTTTAACGTGTGATTTTTTCCCGCGTTTCACATAATATAATTTTTAAACGGAGAGGTTTTGAATAAAAGGTCTTATCAATTCTAAAAGCTGGACTTCTTAGAATTTCAATACACTAGTGCTCGTATGTCTACGCCTTGTTGTAGAGAAGTTATAAGTGGAAGTGCCGGATGCGTTTTCTGGGAAACATATTAACACTTAATTTTTTTTTACACTTAATTCTTTTTTTTTGGGGAGGTTGGCGAAAACTGATGGAGTCTGGTATTTTTAGATATATGTACCGGCTTTTCGTGAATACAGTCGAACCTCTCTACAACGGTTCCCCTTAAATCAGTATAGTTTCCCTGTTACAACGAAAAACAGTTATAGAGAATAGAAATTTCTATGTTAACAATTGGAGAAAGTTTTTGAGGGTAGCATTTTCAGCCACCGGTACAGACAGGAAACCGTTATAAGGGAGCCCGTTGTAAAGAGGTTCGACTGTAAATAATAATAATTCTGAGAATTAGAAGGATTTGTTGTCAAACGTACTTAGGTTGAATAAACTGGCAAACATATACTGTATAAGGCACATTAATAGCTTGAAGAATCATATACATAATGTACCTATAATTAAAGCTATAGATGTACAGTGGACTCTCTCTATAACAACTCTCCTTATAACATCTGTTTCTCTATAACAACTATATTTTTCAGTCCTTCGTGTATGAAAAGTACATATTAAATGTTCCATATAACAACTTTTCTACATAACAACCATTTTTGAACTTCCCTTCAGAGTTGTTATAGCGACAGTCCACTGTATAGGTATAAAGGCATACCATCGTTTCAAGTATCAAAATTGACTATCGTAAGATACTAGCTAAGTCACGTAAAATAATTATGTACATAAGGATTTTACGACTTGGCTAGTTGTAACACTAAAACGAAGATGTGTATGCATATAATACGTGTATTAACCATAATCGTCTATACAAGTTGTTTGTTTTGTTGATATATTTTCTGGAAGCTAGCAATTGCGACAGGAATAGTTGAAAGCACACAGACAAGTGCAAGAATAACAAAGGGAATAAAGCTCGTACGCATTACCCGAAAAATATTTTATTTGCACTTACCTTACTGATTACTCCAATTGTTTTCAACTAAATGCGCGGTGTTCAATAGCGTAATCAATTGACATGTATTCTGAAAGCTTTTGGACCAAGCTACAGTTTAATCTCTCCATAACAAGTCTCTTTATGGCAGCATTTCTCTATAACAAAATTATTTTTTCAGCTCTTCATGCATATTAAGTACATATTTTATATTCTATATGGCATTTCCCGGTAACAATATTTTTTGCTCCTCGCTTCAAGTGTTGTTATAGAGAGATTTCACTGTATTTTGTGCAGAAATTGCATGCAAAAGTAGAAAAAGAATCGTCCATATCTGCAAGGAATATATAGCGATTTACCGGCGAATAGTCAATAGATTCGGAAAACGCATGATTTCTGCACTTGGCGCCGAAATCTGAGAAAATATAAGCATACAGCTAAGTCTCTCTAGCGCTTCCCCATATAGAAGTACATGTAATTATACATATAGGTAATAATTTCTAAGTTAAGTTTCTTAAAACATCTGTCTAAGCGTTGTAATGGCAAGATAACCGGTATAAGGGAGTCCAATGTGGAGAAATCTGACAGTAACTGATCTAATGATTGTCCAATGTCGTTTTAGCTGGATTTATTATATCCGCAATGAAATTCTACACAAACGCAGACTTTTCGCTCGTTTGTATTATTTCTATAGACTTGGCCTTATAATTTATCCTTATAATTTATTCCATTTCTACTATAGATACAGCTTGAACTGGGAGACCGTGCTTTTAATCGAAAATTTGCATCAAGTACTTCCACAAACATGTTTCCATCGATTTGTCTATTTTTAATATAGGGTGAGTGCGCCTAAAGGCGACATAGTTTCGAAACGAATTCGTTTTTCTGAAAATGTGTCCAAGAGAGATTCTATTGCTTTTCAAATTATACTGCACTAAAATATTTACAAGTTTTTATGTTATTCAGCAACTTTGAGGTTGTGCATAGAGTAGATAAAAATCAAAATATTCGGTATATAGGTATTTCGATATATCGAAAACGTATATTTGCCTAAAGATGACAGTTGGTGCTTTGAAAGACTACGTGTTTCATGCGGGTATTCGAGAAGTTGATGTACTTGCAAGCCAATCTAACAGGATAAAATGGTCCAATTCAAAAGTCTCCTCCAAATCAAATGCAAAGCGAAAAATGATTATTTGCACAACCAAAATACCAAAATTATTTTATTGTAGGCCCTGCTACAATGTTAAAAGCTATAGTATAGCTAAATAAATCGATGAGGGGATGCGAAAAACATACTGTGTCACCTTTTGGAGCAGAAAATATGTCGCCTTTGGGAACACGAGCAAAATTCTTCCTGCTTGATTAAATATTTTCTGAAAAGTTAAATCATTCTTTCGGATGAAAACAGAACAGCAATTTATAAAGGACTTAAGTGCAGAGTGGCATTCGTCAAATATAAGCAGGTTTTGGAGGAATCTGTCCTCAGGGGAGAAGATTGAAATTTGGTAACGGATATTTGATGAGTTTAGTCGAGAAAATGCACTTACTCGTTCTCTGGCGCCAATTTGAATTTCGCGCAAAAAATAATTGGATGTCTACATGACCTTAGGGTGAATGGTGCTGAATACAAAAAATAATGTGTCCATAAGTTGTGCTTGCACGGAACGTTTGTCACCATTAGGGCAACTGTCGCCATTACGCGGACTCACCCTAGTGCATATTTATGATATTCCAACATTCTGTGGAATTTTGCGCAAAAATCCGGCTTTATATTGTTCCCGTTAAGATAAATTGTTTTTCAGTATGTATATGGTCATGTACATACATACTAAAAACGATCGGGGAGAATTCGAAAGAGAGTTTTTTCATCAAGAACATTCAGCTAAAGTTTCTTGTGTGGAAACCCAATTCAAAATGTCAGTGACAACTTTTATTGGCGCAGCCTCTACATTATGTTTCTCGTTTGTGTTACTCTTTGGAAATTCTTTCTGCTCCGTTTTCCGGGATTTGCGTACAGATAACCTAAGAACGACAATGACCGTTCGAGAAATACTGAAATGCGAATCCCGCTGCATGATTACAATTTGGGATCCACTGCTCCTTATAAGCTTCCCAGCGTCGGACCCAATGTTATATTTTACCACTTTGATGACGAATAAGCGTTTCCCAATCAAATTTGTATTCAAAATGAAATACACCAAATGCACAGCGACATTATTCCTTCTCTTGCCACTTTCCGACGCTGACCCTGATTCAACCCTGGGAAAAGCCCTCATTCCGGAACGGAAAACTGTATCCGGATACATGGACACTTCTACATCATTCCAAAATGCCACGTTTGAAGCTGGGCAGGAATTTTTCCCGAAATATTTACTTCCTTCTGAATCCATTTATTTCATCCTACTAACAACATCCAAACTACCAACTGAGAAAGTGTTAGAAATTTTGACCGTGTTGAACACAAAGATCAAATTTGCAAGATCGCATGTTCCCAAGACATTTCTTGTCGGTGTCCCACACAACTCGTCCGTAAATTTGTCCGGTTACTTTGTTTGCTGGTACTGCCTACAACGTACATCCGTCCAGCTTTACAACGCAAATTTCGCATTGTTCCAGTTTACATTCCAATCCCCGGAGGTGAGTAAGTCGGAACTAGATCGCCTGTACTGGATATTCGCGGATTTTGGGCGCCAAACCAAAATTTGCATTGGTCAAATCTATGACTGGCTGCACGTCAATGATAGTGCTCAAACGCAACACGACCATGCACTATTCGCTCCCAACCATGCCGCAGTTGTATCCTTGTCAAATTTCGTCAAACGTTTTGTTTTAGAAGAGTTCAACCAGTTGTCTTTATCGTCCTGCGATGATCCCAGCATCCCGCGCTTGCTCGATTATACCAATGTGGCCTCCAACACAGCTTTGAACAAACCTGTGAATTCCGAGGTTGTGTATATGGGACGTTCTCATTCATTTTCTTTCATGACCCAAGAGGGCGTTAGTATGGTACGACTTTCACTAAGTATGTACGTGAGGCCATTTGCAATCGACGTTTGGCTACTGTCCGCAATTGTCATTTTCCTGATGGTCGTCTTTGTCCTCGTCGTCGCCAGGCTCTATCACACGAAACGAGGATATCGAAGTATTTCCAAGAAAATTTCCTTCCTGTCAATTATTTTAGATCAACCCTTTACGGAATGGGAAGGATCCCAACGGATTCATTTGCATCGATTAATCATTGCCATATTTCTGGGCGTCGTTTTATTAGTCGGAATGTTGTATAAGTCCACATTGCAATCCGACTTTACAATTGACGAGCCATTTGAGACGAAGTGGCAAAAATTTGAGGACATAAAATCTTTCCGTCTGTATTTATTAGTCAACAGCACGAAATGCGGAGAAAATTTGTGGGATAACCGTAACTACGACAACTGCGCGAACAACGAGACGGTCCATATCAATATCTGTGAATTTGTGATCACCATAATGAAAGACATTTTGGACATGTCCTATTCTGCGGCGACTGATGTAAACAAGGAGCGGGCATCGACAAAGTCGCAAGAGTTGCAAGTTTTTTCCCTTTTATCCAAAATCGAAAACAATCCACCGAATAACACTTTCGAGCAAAAACTCCAGGATTTGTCTAAAATATATGCAAACACCAGGGTACTATGTCGACAAAATTTGTCGGAATTCTTAGATGGATTCATTTCACGCCAGCAACCAAAATTTCCCTTCGCAATTGTGACAGTCAGGGCGTATTCGCTCATAGATTTGGCGCATCTACAGACAGTAATGGCGAGCAAAAGAGGCAAAGCCAGACCCTTTGCGCACAATATAAGAACTAACGACGGGTTTCTAGCGCGCCCAAAAGCCTACTTTTATGATGGCTGGCGCGACCCAAAGTACCAAAGGGTGAGGAAACGCCTACGACTTCTTATGAGTGCTGGGATCTACGATTGGTGGAGGCTTTGGGAATGGTAATGCACATATTCCCCCAGAACCTCTTTGACATACGCCTGCCTAAAAAGCCACGGGCGCCTTTGGGCCTCTGGAACACATCGTTGTATTTAATTTTCCAGCTTGTTTCCATAGGCCTATTATCATCTGTGTTAATATTCTTGATTGAATACGGCTGTCGAGGAATCTCTAGAAAATATCTGATTTTTTTCTGATTTTTAAACTCCGTGTTTAAAAAACTGCAACCGCACAACTGTTTGATCGGGATGAGCTTTGTTCGACACACCCGCAGTATTATTATGGACGAATTGGCAATTTTTGAAATGCTATTTCCGTCACTGAACAGCCAGCCAATTTTTACTGTGTAATGTGTAGTATCCGAATTAATGTGCATGCTTCGCGCCGAAATGCAAAATTTATTTATCGAAAATAAACATGTACATTAGGCGCAGTATTCGTTTTGAATTAATAAAAGTAGTGCTATTCACATAACAGAATACTTTTAAATGCCATTTTGTTTGGTATGTAGTCGTACATTCCCTACCTGCGGATGCTATAATTAGAACCAATGTGAATGGTATCAGTGGTGCAAGTCAGTTTTCCTATACAGTGCGGAGTCTCGTTATAACAGCACCCGTTATAACTACTATATATGTTCATTAAAACATCATGAAATTTACCGCAGCTCGCATACGGAATGCATAATACTAATTTACAGTAACAAAACTCCACTGTAACATAATCTTAAGTGTTTTCTGTTATCTTGCAACGCATAAGTTGATGCAGTAGATAATTAGTTCTAAAGCATTCAGTTAATATTTTGGCGCAATATCTGCATTTTTAGGTCCATCAACAAAACACACCTTGCCACACCTTCCATGCCAGAGTTTCTGAAAACCATCAAATCGATTCAAGACTATATTACACTTGCCTTGAAATTTGGTACTCAAGAATTTCAAGGAATGATAATCAAAGCATGTCTCCAAGTACATTTCTATGATTTTGTTGCAATAAGTAGATAAATTCAATTTCTCACGTCAAAAAATTATCTCCGAATTTTTCGGTCAAACTTCGCCAGTTGGTTGACTCGTGACTGGCAAATGATATTATTTGTATTGCGCTGCGCTGTGACCAGCTCAAGGGACACCACTGCATGTCGCGTTTTTTTCGCCGTTTAGGCTGGCGTACGGCTACAAATGATCGGATTTTGTTGAAAAATAGCTGTAACGGTAACTCAGATTATTTAACAAATATTCAAATCTACTTTTTAAATAACTTTTGCCCTTCAATAACACCAAACATAAGCCGATACATAATGATACCATCGATAATCTAGTCAAATTATCCAGCCACATCTTTTTTCCGGAGGAAGGTAAAGACTACGAAAACTCAAACAAAATAAAAAAACATTAATCACGGACTAACACCTTGTCATTACAGAGAAGAATTTTTTAGTAAACCGAATATAACTAATGAAACTGAATATTTTGTAAAATATAATGATCACAATTATAATTTTCTTAACAAGATCATTTTTTCCAATTGTTAAAAGTGCCTACAACAAAACAGCATAATGATTCTCCAAGCAGATAATAATGCGGGGTTAGTTATTACCGATGCACTAAAATACTCAGACGCTGTAATTACTGATTTACGAAATAAATATTTCAACAAACATAAATATGTATAGATATTACAGAACAAATTTATCCACAGATAATATTTTATTGTATCAAGGTAAATCCAAAAACATTGTATCTCTGGAAAAAATTATTCCTAAAGATTCTGAACCACGCAAATTTTGTATCATGCTGTTGAGGATTCAGTGTTAGCATAGGATACAAGTAGTTGTTATTTGTTTTAAATAATATGGAATTAATGCAATTATTAGAGAGGAGTGAATGATGAAAAAAAACCAGTAGTTTTTCCTAGGTAGAGGGAGAAGGAATTTAGCAGCTGGAGAGAAAGGAAGTAAGATTTTGGTCTCCAGTGAAAATAAAATTATTAATAAAGAGAAAAC
>JAQGBT010007560.1:0-10851 GCA_034698585.1 Disparrhopalites patrizii
CTGTCTCTCTGTCTCTCTGTCTCTCTGTCTCTCTGTCTCTCTGTCTCTCTGTCTCTCTGTCTCGGAGAGTTGCCTATTGTCGCTCTCTGATTTGTCTATTCTCTCTCTGTCTCTCTCTCTGAGATTTATGTCTTCCTTCTCTCTCGCTGTGAATTACGTCCTTCTTTTGTCTCGCTGTGATTTGTCTCATCTCTGTCTCTCTGTCTGATATTTGTCTCTTCTCTGTTCTTTTCTCTGAGATTTGTCTCTTCCTTCTCTCTCTCTCTGTAATTTGTCTCTCTATTCTGTCTCTTCCTTCTCTTTGCATTTCGCATCTTCTCTCTGTCTCTGTATTTTATCTTTTCCCTATGTATATTGTTTCTTTTCTCCGTAATTTTGTCATCTCTTTGCATTTTCTCGCTTGTCTATCTGTCTTTTACTGCTTTTGCATGTTGACTTTCTCCTTCTTCCCTAATGATTGACTCCTCTTTCCCTACTGCACCTCTAATAATCAGAAGTAAGATTTATTCAACATGTGTATGTACACACAATAATTTATGTGTATGAGCTAGAAATGAAAAAAAAAAGATTTCTTTGAATCTGTTAAAGGAAGACTTCATGTGTAGACAGGAAAAGGTAAACATAACACTCACAATTATAATCAGAGTATGAGCGTATGTATTCGTAGTAGTGCAGAGTTAGTGTGTGTGTCTTCTGTGGAGATGAGTGGATTACGGAAATGCTCAAAGTTTTTAAACAGATGCTTTCAACAGTCTTCTTCATCATCATCTTGATCATCATCGTCATCTTTTTTCCCCTTCTCTTCTCCTGTAATAATATGTATAAACTCATCTTGACAAATGATTCAAATGAATGAATGCAATAAATAATGGGTGTAAAAGGAAAAATCCACCATTCTTCCCCTCCTGGCCAATTCCTCCCATGATTCTGTGAGTAGCCAAAGCACACATAAAATTTTGCATGTGTACACGGACTGACAAGGGGGAGAATAATATTTTTTTTAAAATCATTTTGGCACAGGATTTTGAAAACCGCTTATTATTATTACAAGCTCACGGAATTTTTCATAAACTCTGTCGTATTTCTATGGGATGCCTCGGACGTGCCTTTCCGTGCTTTGGCAGTCAGTATACTAATGCAGTTTCAAAGAGATTTATGCATTGTGATGTTTCTGTCCGTTTCCTCATTTTTTTTTTTGTTTATAAATATTATATATTTGATTCCACAATAAAATCCCCCTGCACATGTGTTAACTCACAGTCCATAATCAGTCAATTGGGCTCATTTAAACTTGTGGGGCAAGCATAATTTTGAGGTATCGAAGGGTTTTTGTATTGACAACTTCTGGGACAAGGAAAGTTACGGCGTCAAATGTATGAGCATGCGAGGGTGATTACGATTGTGATGAGCACATGTAGACATATGTATATGTACATATATTTACAAAAGGTACATATGTGTATATGGTGCTATCAATAGTTGTGTATAGCACGCCTCTTAACAATGATAATGATGATGATGATCTCCCCTGTCGTAACTCAAGTTTCATTTAATTCCTTTCTCCTGAAGGGATTAATAAATAATAGACAAGAGGAGAGCACATATGTACGTGTAAGAGGTTGCTCTCATGTATCCAGACAAATCATTCATGCTCTCAATCATCTTAATGGTGAGTTGATTATGTTGGACTCCGTGTGATGTGTGTGCTTATTTATGCTAATCTGGTTACATTTTTTTTTTAAATGCCCGTGGTCATTTGTTTGTTTGTTTTTTTTGCTTGTTCCCCTTCATCCATGCTTTTCCTGCACTGTCAGGGGATATGTACAAGTATTAAATCATGCGTGACATACTCTTTAACTAAAGGTCTTTGTTGTGTGTAGGGGGATTACGTCACATTGTTGCGTGTGACGAGAAAGACGGCTTTGTGCTGGGATTTTCATCTTGTACGGGAATGCTGAGTAGCGCGTTTGTGTGTATTTTTTTCTGGCCAATTATCAAGCCTTTCTCAAAGGGTTACTCCTTCCTTGTTTTACGGAAGGGAAAGATCTTTATGGATGCGGATTTCATATGTTGTCCGAACATCGTTCTATATTATGTAGTCATCTTGGTTTTAATCAGTTTAGCCGCTTCATTGTGACACGATAACGTGTTGATTGTTGATACTGTGAGCGTTACGTGTGGGATGTGGAAGCGTGGTATAAACATTTTAATTTAATTTATTCATAATTCATTTTTGTAGTTGTAGTCTGTTTATATTGACTATCGTACAGAGTATCTTTAGCTATTTGATTGATTTTGACTAATTCTTGATAGTATAATAAAAATAAATATTAATTTATTTTACTAGTATTTAGTATTTAACTCGCTTTTGTATTGAAATTCACTTTTTAGGGTAATTTACCAATAATTTTACCCTAAATACAAGAATATCTAGAAATACATATAACAATTACTCCTTATTTCTCGTTTGCCGAGGGAATACAACGCAATCGTGTTTCATGCTGAAATTCGTTGTGAATTTGGCATAAACATTTTCATCAAAATTTATTGATATAATATTGTGTATCTACTGCATACTATAATATTTACTGATATTATGGCTGTTTTTTATGTTGAGTTTTAAAAATATCAACTCGATCTAATTTGACCCCGGTAAGGCAGAAATTACTTAAATTATAAACCAATAACATGCTTTATCTGAATTTTATTGCGAATTCACCTATATTTTTTCTCAAAAAAGCTGTGGATTGTTTGGAAACGGCTGTAGGTGGGGCTGTAGTTATTTCTTGCCGTGTACGAAGGCTATATGTTTACATAGTAAAACTGAACACAAAGGAAGAAAACTAATTTCAGTGGAATAAATTGTAAACAAAACTTATTTGAAGCAGGAACAAAAAAGTTAAAAACCATGAAATTTTAAATAATGAAAAACTTTGGTTCAGTCTAGTAGCAAGTCCCATTATCATCATATTATTACATCCATTTCAATGTGGATGTCCATGTGAAGGAAAAGTGCTGGGGAAACCCCAGGAAAAAATGTCACATTTTAAAGGTGTATATGGGTAGAAGCTATTATTTAATCGTCGAAAATGTCTTGTCGTGATTCAACAAAAAAAAAAGGTTTCTGTCTAAACGTCTCGTGTGTTTCTCTACATTTTGAATAATAAACTCCACGATTCAACCAAAGTTTCAACAATGATAAAAGACCCAGTCCGTGTGTTTCTTTAAATATGTAAATGTATACCTGAGCCAACCTCCACGACAATTACTTACATTATTAACACCACCCAATATTACTTGGATATTTAGAAAAAATAATCACGTCCCTTCACGACGGCCCCGTGCAGGGATGGTTGAGAGACGAAAGGGAGATTTCATCAGGGGAATTCGACCAAGCTTTGGTGGGATAGAATTCCCTATTTTGTGAAAAAGAAAACTAGGAAACCAAAATGGTTTCAAACAAATTATTGTATCAGTGCATGGGAGTGCATGCTATAAACAGAATAAAAAAGGTTGATGAAAAAACATGCGTCATTCTTTGCAACTGCCACTTCCTTTTTATCTTTTTAATGAAATTACGTTGAATAATAAAAAAAATATTTAATACTTAATTTCTTAATATCAATAATAATTTTTGTTTTTTCGGAAAACAAAATTCCATTTTTCACGTGTACCTAAACATCCTCCTATTTAAATTACGGGGGAGTTTACTTCAACTAATTAAATATTTTTGGCATGTTCTTCTAGAAAATATGTAATGTATACATCCCCATTGACTGTTTTTCTTACCACGTTGCTAGTTGCCACTAAAACCTTCGTGATCACGAAAATATTTTTATTTGCAACCTCATCCCTTTACTTAATCTGCATTCAGAGGAGACGTATCATTGGAAAAGTGTCAGAATTTTAAATTTTGGGAATAAAAAAACATAAAAATAAGGAGAAAAAATGTTCCCTGACCACATCTCCCCAATAATGTGGCAATTTATGAGCCGAGATTCCGAAGAATTTGTTGCCAATACAATATTTATGGGATTTTGACTTCTTTTTCATCATCTTTTGCATTTCTGGCTGATTTTTCACTTGTTTTGATTTAAAAGGTGCTTCTTCACTTTATTTTGCAGAAATTCGTCATCCTTTTACAGTTTTTTCTTCATCGTTCTACTTCTCCGTCTCTCTTCCTCTTTGTCCGTCCTCTCTACATTTCCCTTTCTCTCTCTCTCTCTTTCTCAGTCTCTCTCTCATTCTTCCCTTTTTCTCTCTCTCACTCTTCCCATATTTTTGTCTTTATTTCCCTTTCTTGCTCTCACTCTTCCTTCAACTTTCTCTTAACTTTTCCCTTTATCCTTATGTCACTCCTTCTCCTTCAATTAATCCCTTTTCCCATTTGTCTCTCTCACTCTCTCCCTCTTTCGTTCTTTTACAATTTTTTTCATTCACTTCTCTATTTATTTCTGCTTGCTCCTTTTCTTTTTTGTTCTCCTTTCTTCTCTTCTTTTTCTCTTCTTACTTTCCGTTTTTTCTCTCTTCCTTTTCCTTTAACTTTTCGACTTGGTTTATCTTTTGTTTTAATCAGTTGCCCTTCTTGTTCTCGTTCGCCTTTTTATTCCTCTTTTGCTCGTGCTCTTATTCATCCTTTGCCAGACTTTTATCTCTCTCAATTTCGTTCTTTGTTTTACCCCCGTCTCTTTCTCTCTCTCTCTCTCTCTCTCTGCTCTCTTGGACTTTCCCTTTTCTCTCCGGTATGTACCTTTTCCGTTGTCTCTCTTATCTATTATTTCCCTTTCTCTTACTTTTGAATTCTATCCATCTTTAAATCTATAAATTCTCTCTTCCTTTTACTTTGTCATGTTCTCTCACTCTCACTGTCTCGCTGAGTCTCTTTCTCTATTGCATCTTTACCCTCTTCGTGCTCCTCAGCCTTTCTCTCAATGTTTTTCTGCCAATACTGATCTTGCCCCCCTCTAGCTCTCCCGTACGCTCTGATGTCAGCGTAATTGAGTAGGCAAAGAACGCTGAGATAAATTTATTTTAATGTGTCTTGCATGTTGTCCCATACTGTGGCGCAGAAGTGGGCAAGTTGATGTAGATTGGAGAGTGATGAACAGATAAGCCCTTATAAGCGCTTGAAATTACCACAAGAAATAATAAAATCTTCCATCTCTCTCCCCTTATTTCTGCCCCTCTATCTCCCTATAAAAAAGGAGTAGTTTTTATCCACCAAATATCTGTTGTTTCTGTATAAGTTCATCATTTGTTCCATAACATAAAATGTTTTTTTTTAATAAAAAAGTTTTTACGTACAATGAAAAATTGTGTATACATAGATAAGATTTATAAGAGAATCAAATATAGGAATAACGCACTTGTAGAGTGTGGGGATGGGAGAGCCGTAAAATAAGTGATGACGGCGATGATGATGGGAATGATGATGTGTCAGATCCAAGTAAGGATTCTTTCCCTCGCCCGCCTCCTTTTCCCCATATTCTTCACGTCACACCTGAAACGGGCCACTGTGGACCAAATGTGTGGGCTTCTATATTTACACATCCCAATTTTTTATATGTCCCTGCCTTATTTTGTTCATCAGAATATAATAGGAAGGATTGATTAAAATCCCCATCTTTCACAGACTCTTTTAGTAACTGCCCCAAAAAAGGGGTGGATGAGGACAATGTGCAATGCGAGAAAAGTAAACAGACGAAACGGTCAGAATTGGGAGAACAGGGTAATTTTATTATTCATCAAGTTCATTTCTTCCGAGAGTTGCACGAATTCTTTCCCTGTTGGTATCGCGCTCTCTCTCTCTCTCTCTCTCTCTCACATTTTAATTTAATTTGTCTTTTTTACGAAATCATATAAAGCTTCAAAACTTTCATTTCCCCCTTTTCATTCTTTCCCTTTAGGAGAGATAAAGGAACAATATTAGTATTCCATAAATACAAACAAATGTAGATTAATTCAATGGGTTTTTTTTACATATACTTCCCTCAAGGACTACTTTGGTGAGGATGTAATGTGTGTAAAGGGGAAAAAATTGAGTCAAAACCATTAAACATTTGCTTTACTCACCTTAATGTATATGTATAAAAAAATATGAGCGAAAAATAATCCTGTATGATGAGGCTAAACCAAAAATGCATGTGTGGAGCAAGTGTGTATGTATGCATGAAATGGGCTTCATATTCTCCTGAGTAAAAAAAAAAAAAATCAACTTTACTAGATTGTTGATGCAATGCAATACATAAATTACGAATACTTCTTTTTATCAAGTTGACGGATTGTCTGTGCACTCCTGAGAAAGAGGCTTCAAGATAAAGAGAGTCGAAACAGATGAAAAGAGCGAGAGAGAGAGACAACTTGAGGAAGACAGACTCGGGCTTAAAGAGAGACGACGAGAGAAAGAGGCAAACACGGAGAGAAAAAACATCCCCAAAACGAGAGAGAGCGAGAAACAGTTTGAAAAATGGAGAGACGGAGAAGAGTAAGAAAAAGGAGAAATGAGATGAAGAGATTGAAATCAGAGGGATGAACAGAATCAAAGAGACGACTTCCTCCATGTTCCTTTGGCTATATAAATACATATGCATACATGGAATTAAAAACATTTGCAAAATAAAGTAATCGCTATTATTGCAGAGTCCAAATGCATTATACTTTGACTATGTAGTAATTGTAACATTTGTAATCCTCACAAGAGGCGGAAAATGCATGCATTATTGTCACTTTTGGTTGCCTCTGTCAATATCTTACCTTTCTTTATAGATAATGACAGGGCTTGTACACGGTCAATTCCATTCCTTCAAAACAAACATTCAAAGTGATCACTGGTGGAAGAAAAAAAACATCCATGAGCGCCTGTGTCGTCCCTAAATGTACAAAAAATATACATATTTACCTCGACATCCATAAGATGCTCTGTTAATGAATACAGCTAAACGTCTAGACAATGTGTGTGTATTTATTCTGTGTAATGTGATTGAGAGAGAGTGAGCAAGAGAAAAGGAGAGAGAGAATACAATGTACTTTAATTCGCAAGCTGCCAAAGACTTTATAAAACCAAGTCAATTTCATAAGACCCAATTATTCAGCTTAATTATTCATTTGTTTTAATTCGAAAAAAAGCGTTTATTACACAGCTTAATATGGTTACACAGGAGGAATTCCGGGATGCTTGTCTTTATTCGGTACCATATTTTAACATTTCTCTCTGTATTGTTCAGTGGACACGGGCTTTAAATGGCAAAGTGCTTCTTGGGCTCTCTTATTTCCCTGCCAGAGACAAATGTGAGGCCATTATTTGGGGATGTCGTGCTTTCACATATAATGCAATAGTATAGCAATCATCATGATGGTGGTTTCACGTTCAAGTTGAGCGAGAACGGTTTTTGCATACTGATAAATTTACTAATGAGGGCATTTTTTTTCACGGTGGAAAGAATTTCAAAGATGAGAGTATGTCTTCACATCTTTCTTCTGTCTTTTATTTTTGGGGATAAAGAAATTGTTTTTATTTTCATATTATTTAATAATTACCTGACGTCTGCCGAATAACGTAATACACTCAAGATAGTAAGTATTTCCACACATATGCAAGACCTTCTTCATCATCCTCCTTTTTTCTCTTCAATACTCAGGGATGACATGAAGCTCTCTTCATACTTGTCGTACTACTTTACTGGCTGGACGGCTAAAATGCAAATACCTTGAACGTGCTTACTATGATACCTTCGCCATAATAAGAGAGCACGTGTGCATTTGCCTAAATGTTGTTGTCTTTTTTTTTTTTTTTACAAAACACCCTCACCATCTTGTCAGTTTGTCCATCCTTTTTGTGAGGATGAAATCAAATTGATGCAAGTGTCCACTCAATTCATCTTTCTGCCTATCTCTGTCTCTCCCTGACCTTCTCTCGTTCTCTATTTTTCTTTGTGTATACGTCTCTCAGTCCCAGTTAATTTCTACCCATTTTCCTCTTTGACCTTCTGTCTTATTTTTTCTTTTTGTAGGCGTCTCGCTATGCCCCTAATTTTCTCTGCACATCTCACTTTGTCTCTCTTTCTGCCATTCGCTTTCTGTCTTTCTCTCTTTCTGCCATTTGCTTTAAGTTCTGTAATTTGCTTTCCGTTTTTCTCTCTTTTTCTGTCATTTGATCTCTGTTTCTTTGTCTGTTTTTTTGTAATTTGATCTGTCTCTTTCTCTCTCTTTCATGATCTTTCTATTTCTCACTCTTCGATTATCTTCCCATTTCTCTCTCTTTCATTATCTTCCCATTTCTCTCTCTTTCATTATCTTCCCATTTTTCTTTTTTTCATTATCTTCCCATTTCTTTCTCTTTCATTATCTTCCCATTTCTCTCTCTTTCATTATCTTCCCATTTCTCTATCTTTACTCGTTTTATATTTGTTTCTCTCTCTCTTCATTCAATTGTTCTTTGTCCTTTCTTTCTCTCTTTCTCTTTCTTCTGTACATTTATCTCTCTCTTTTTCTCGCTCTCCTTGTCGCTCGCTATCTGTTTTGCTCTAGTTTTTCCTGTTTTTCTAGATTAATTTTTTTCGTCTTTAATTCTCTTTGTCTTACTCTGTCTATTAATCTGTCTCCACATCTCTTTCTATTCCCCCTGTGTATCTTTCTCTTTCTACTTTTGCCTGTGTCCCTTTTATCTTTTGCCCCCTCTTGGATGTAACTGTTACATACATACCTGCATATATAAAAGTGAGTTGCTGAGCTCGTGCATATGGAAGAATATAAAAATAATTAGGAGCCACTTTTTGACACGTAATTTTTTTGTCTCTACGTTGTCCGTAGCACCTTTTTTTTGAGGAACAAAAGTGCACTAACTCTGATCATTTATGGTATAAAAAAAGTGGCATAGTGGAACTGTAGTATGATGTTCAAAGTCGTTTTTTTGACCATCTTTTGCACCCATTAATTCCAATGGGGAGTCTATATACGATTGCGGAGCTATAAAAAAAAGCGCACTAGCGTGGGAGTCTACGTGTAGCATTGTGATTAGAAGGTAATCCAGTAATAATTTTTTTTTTGTCGCAATTGTCTACGAAAGCAGAGGTACTTTGTCTAACTAAATATACAAAATAGCCACGCGGTAATTCTTGTAGATGTATGGGAGACAAAAAAAAATCACGATGCACTTTTTTTTTTACCCTGCTAAGAAAGTGTTATAATACAGAGCACTCTGTAGAGAATGCATGGAAATCCTTGCACAACATCATTGTGGACCTTTACGGTAATGCTTTGAGAGTATATTTTTGCAGGACAGGAGAGACAATAATTATTTTATTGCTGCAACATTTGGAGAAAAAAAAACCAAGTCAACGTTTGTCAACCTTTTTTTTTTGTTAGTTTGTAATACGTAAAGGACATTTTTAAATGTGTACATACATTTCTAGTACAAATTCTTGCAACGAAAGGGAAATTTTTAGGTATGGGACAAAGACATTTTCACCTGCACAAGAAAAAGAAAATCCTGTTGTCACCATTTAATGACCATGTCAATGTACATGAATGTATGACAGCTCTCAACTTGATCCAAATTCAAAGGAGAATTACACGTTTATTCATCCTTATACCGCATCACTATGCATGGGTATGCCACAAGGAATTTAAGACTGTTATGGCTTTATTGAAGAATAAGATATAAAAAAACAAACATATTAATTTGTATATTAACATTCATTTCATAATACTTAAATCCCAAAACAAACTACTTCATAGTGATTGAGTGGACAATGTTCCTATTTTCTTTGTATTTAGATGGGTGGAGCACCTTTAGCAGCTATTACCAGCTTATATTTACATATTCCTATAGGTACACAGATGCATATATCTCTCATTCATACCATATAGGCCGTGGTATCACTATTGAATATCCGTTCTTGCTTAAATTTGCAGCCAGGATCTTCAAAACATTAAACATACATTCTTTTTTTTCTTTCTTTTAAAAATCCATTGTCTCCCCAATTGCAAAATTATGTTTGACATAAATGTATGATGTGTATCCTCAAAACATTATATGCACTTTGGCTGTCTATGCGGGATAATTAAAATCATACACTTACCTTCTCAATGCGTGCAACACATTAGGCATTTGTGGTGTATGCATCTCCCAAGCTTTTTCTATCCAGGTTTTATATGAGCAAAAAAATATACTCAAATGAACACACGCCTATTTTGTGAGGGAATTGTCTTAATTGTGAGTATTATGAACTGACCAAAATCCATCCATTCTATAATTTGCATGAGGAATGAGGCAAGGAAGAAATGACAAAGTTGAGCAGTAATCACGAGTTTTGCTCTTCCTTTCCAGCTTGAGGTTGACGAAATAAGTTGATTTCCCATTATTTCCTGCAATTAATCTTCCACTTAATTTTTAAAGTGTCACCTTCCGTCTAATTTTTTTGTAGTTTCCTCTTTCTTTTAACATCTAACCATCTCTTCCGCTTCTCTCTGTTTTACTCTGTCCCTGCCGCTCCACCTCTAATCCTTTTTTTGGCTTCTCTAAACCAATGCTGGTTTGTCTTACTTGTCTCTCTCCATTTTCCTCTCTCACTGTCTCTTGCTTGTTCATCCGTGATTTTCCCTCTCTCTATGTCTCGCTAATCCGTGTCTATAATCCCTCTCTCTCACTCTCTCACGATAATAATTTACATTTACTTTCTTTTCCAGTCACTAAACTATTCGAATTTCTCTCTCACTTATCCATTTCCTTTTCTATCTTGCTAATCACCTCTCGTTAATCCGCTTGTCTTTCCCTGCCGCTATTTCTTTGCTTTTGCTCTTCCTCTAATCAATTGCTTCTCTTTCTCTCTTTTGCTAATCTTTTCTATTCTG
>JAQGBT010007561.1:0-10850 GCA_034698585.1 Disparrhopalites patrizii
GCTTGTTCCTGGCATTAATTTCCTAGTCGGTACAGCTACAATATTGCTGTCCAAAATACGCTCGATCGGCTTTAGTAATATATTTAAAAACCACGTTTTCTCCAACTTTCCCTTCTACTAGGATGTTATCCTTAAAAGATTGCATCTCTACATGTGCAGATCTTAAGAAATTCGTATTTTTATGCATGTATATCTATAATGATATACAATTCAAAAGATGTGAACTACAGGAATTTATAGAAACAAATGCAAGAAAATGGTATGAGAGGCAAAGATGCAGAGGAAATCGTTAAAGGGAAGAGAGATAAACATGAAGAGGAAAGAGATAAAGACAGATGAAGATAAAGTCACATGAGACACAGCTAAGAAAAGAGATAAAGAGAAAGAGAAACACATTAAGAAAAACATGAAAGAAAAAGAGAAACACATTAAGAAGAAAATGAAAGAAAAAGAGAAACGCATGAAGAAGAAAATGGAAGAAAAAGGCACATTAAGAAAAATAAAATAAAAATACACGTTAAGATTATAACGTAAATGTAAGATAGATACAGAGGAAGGGGAAAGAGAAAAGTGATACAGAGAAAGGTGAAAGAGATAACAGAGATACAGAAAACATTAAAAGAAATAAAGAGATACAGAAAACATTAAAAGAAATAAAGATATACGGAGAAGGTTGAATGAGATAAAGAGAGGCAGAGAACTTTATAAGAGACACTTGGAACGTTAAAAGAGATAAAGGGATACAGAGAACGTCAAAAGAGATAAAGAGAAAAGTGATACAGAGGTAGAGGAAAGAGAAAGAGATGCGTAGAAATAGTAACACAAGAAAGAGATATAGATGAGAAAAAAGAGAACGAGGTAAAGGGGAAAGGCATACAGATGAAAAACGGGAAAGAGATAAAGGGGAAAGGAATACAGATGAAAAACGGGAAAGAGATAGAGGGGAAAGGAATACAGATGAAAAACGGAAAAGAGATAAAGGGGAAAGGAATACAGATGAAAAACGGAAAAGAGATAAAGGGGAAAGGAATACAGATGAGAAGTTAGAGAAAAAAGGGAAAAAATGTTCAGAATAAGTGAAAAGATATACTGGGGCAAGATATTCGTAAAAAGAGAAAAGCGAAGAGGTTGTTGGGTAGATAAATATAAATTGAGGGCAAGAGATAACCGAAAAAGAAAAACAATATCAAGAAGAGAGTTAAAAACTGGAGGTGAAAGAATAAGAAAGAAAAAAAGGAAGAACATTAAAGGCGAAAATTAGTAAAGAACAGACCATGTGAAAACGCAGCAAAAATAGTAAAAAGAGGCAGATCGCCACAGACAAAAAAGGTGTCCAAAAATACACAGGTGTAATACAATGATCCGGATAAAGAATACAGGAGGAGCAGAAAAGAAAGAAGAGAAGGCGGATATTACAAAGTAGAGATTAATGGAGAAAGGAGTGAGATACGAGTTAAACACTACAAATATTCGGTCTCTGCTCTCTTGCTTAGGATTAAGTTTGATCTGATAAAAAATGGCAGGAGTCAGATCCTATCCAAAGGCATTATAGGCCCATTTATTTGATACAATTTCACCAACTGTCCTTTCTACCGTCTCTCTTTCTCCTTTCTATCCCTTTCTCTCATAGCCTCTACCATTCTGTCTCTGTATTTGCTCCACGAACTGCTGATGTCACCTGATTTTAAATTATTTGGTCCTACCACTTCCCACAAATATAAGCATTTTGTCTACGTGCTCTTTTGACATTCACCTCAAATGGTGAAATTTTGTCTTTTCTCCATTTGCTTCTTGTCCATTTTCTCACCTGAGTATTTGAGTAAGGAAGAAAGCCTTTTCTTCAAAAAGCCACGGAAACAAATAATGATAGGGGATTCCTTCAAATAGGCACTTATTTCGAAAAGGTCAAAGTATGTGTGTAGGAATTGTAAAATATCTTTACGTGAGTTGTCTTGCTTTTCAGTTGACGAAGTTGTTATTTTTCTACCTTGTGGAAGTTTCAAAATGATACGACAAGATGTGAGCAGAATGTTTGGAGTTATTCCAATATTCGTTGAAAATTGTTTGTTTTAAGTTTAGATGTATAGAATAAAATTAGTTGGGAATTTTTAGAGCTAAAACGAACATATTATCTTGATGGGTAATGGATAAGAGGTGGCCAGGGGGTGATAGAAAAATATAAGGAAAGAGGCTTTCATCAGAATTAACTATTTGTATAGTCGCTTTGCTCAAAAAATTGCTCCATTAAATCTTTAACAAGAGATATCCTTCTTTTCTCCCCAAGCTTTCCCCTTTTATTAGTAGTTCTTTACAAACGTGCAAAAATTCGAGAAAAAAAAATGTGTGCCTGTTTTGTTGATCTTGTGAAATTCCATGGGCTACGTGGAAATAGATGGGCCAAAAGGGGTATGCCAACCACTTGAAGACAGCAGAGGAAATTGTTTGCCCCAGTAATTTATGCTTGGAATCCCCAAAGTTCCACAAAAGGGCCTTGAAAAAAAGAAAAAAATTGATGCAATTCTAAGAAAACTCCCAAGCAATAAAACTCATATGTGTACTCTTAGGACGAAGGAAACTTTTTCGCGGTATTATTATCTTTTTCCGGAAAATTTCTACCCACCCTACGGAATGAGTATCATGAGTCTAGTGCTTCAAACCAATTTCTTATGCAAAACCTCACAAGTATACACATATTACATATTTCTTGTACTTCATTCAGAAGCAAACTTGTGTATACCAGGGATGAAAAAAATTGTATTATATATTCTATGAAGATGAAAATAAGTGACAGAAAATCAACGGTTGGTAGAGCTCAGAGCATTTGTGGGAAGAGGTAAAGGAGATAAATGAAGTCATCATACAATGAGAACAAATGATGAAGAGAGGCAGAGAGAAAATCCAAACACGAAAAAAATCTAGAAATATCAAGAGAGAGATAGAGAGGATGCAACCATAATCAAAAATTACAGTGTAAAAACGGAACAATGCATAATCGAGGAATCAACGAAGAAGTCAAGCGAGTGGAAGACAAACGAAAGTAAGAAAATCATATTGAGGATAAAGTTATAAGAGAGAGAGAAAAATACAGAGAAATAAACAGGAGAGAGAAATATGAGAGAAAGAGGAAGCCCATAATAAACAGGAAGATGGAGATAGTGAAACAGGAAAAAAATGGGAAAAGTAAGGAAATACAAAAGAGGAAGAGGTAAATCAAGAGACAAAAAATAAGGAATAGAAGAGAGTAAACTGACTACAAGATAGAAACTGGAACCCAAAGAAGTACTGCCAACATGGAGACGGCAAGAAAATGGATCCAAACGTTGAAATTGGCTTTCTCTCCAGCAAGAGAAAACGGAGCAGAAGATTCCACAAAAAAACATTTTCCCCCAACTCATGCATAATTAATAATTAAGTAAAATTGCCTCACTTTCTGTTTGCCCCCCTCCATTTTCTCCCTTGTTGAATCCTGTGGCTGTACTGCTCCATTCCCTCATCTCCACGTCTGTAGGGATCACCCTTTTAAAAAATGCATTCGTACACGATACGGAAGAGTTAGAAAAATCCCTGGGAAGGAGCTACTAGTACTACAAGGAACCCCGAATAAATTATTATCGTTTTTAAAGCACGTGAGAAAAGAAGAAACTAAAAAAGAAAATCATGAGTCTACCCACGAAATACGCCTACAGTATTTATTTTCTATGCGTTTTAAATCCTTCGCATCATTCTCAACTTGCCCCTACAAAAGTCATAAAGGAATCTTGCATCATTTTAGTATAATTCTTTATTATGTATCTATGATCTACGCTTTTGTTAATCCAAATATTTAGCTGAATTCAAAAATATACAGATTTTGGTAATATTTAATGGTTTATGTAAAGGTCAAAATGATTGTGGAATATCAATTTATACAAGATCAAGCTTCACAAGGCTTCATTTGTGCCCAAAATCCCATTTTCCTACGCGAGTACTCCGAGAAAATCCGGCAGATGGCGCTGAGAGCCCAACGGCACAAAAGGTGTTATATTTATGCTTTCACTCTCAATAGGAAATTAGGAATCATCCAACCTTTAGATAATGTGCTGACGTAAGGTGTTTACAGATATTTGTGTATATGTTTGAATTAATATATATTTATATTTATAGCTATATAATAGAAAAATATCCTGCTTCCGGTTCCTGTATTTACGTAACTCTATATTGCTTGATGGTTCCGTAGGGAATAAACGGGCTGAGAGCGGAAGAAACTTTGCCATGTTTACATACATTTGTTCAAGCCTATCAAGCTGTATACGTGAAGGAGAAAGCGTCGGTGATATTCTTGTTTCCACTTTCACCATGAAGAACACGTCCATTCCATAAACCAAGTGTCACATGGCTGACGAATGACCGTAGGTCTCCAAAGGAAAAAGAAGAAGAAGGAAGCCGAGAAACATCCCCCACCATAAAAGTGGCAGAAACTTTAGAAAAGAAAAAGACAAATTAGAGGGAAATAAAGAAATCGGATGTAGGTTGACTGGGGAGAAGGAAAGGGCCGAAGGAAAGATATAAAGAGCCGGCGAAAGAACCAGACATCTATGTTGTTGAAAGGAGAAAGCACAGGATCTGGTAGATTAGTGTAACGTGAAGGATGTGGAGGGAGAGATAAAAGCCAACAGTGAAACAAGGAAGCTAGTCGACCGGAGGAGGTGTGAAACACAACGTCACAAGACGGGGGAAGCAACACCCATAAAAAGAATAGTGAGGGAGAGAGAGGAAAAAGGAAAACTAAGAAAGAGAGAGAGAGACGCTAGACAAAATGGGAGACAAGAAATAATGATGGAATGAGAAGGAGCAAACAAAGAAAAATACAAGAGAGATTTGGTTGAAAATAAAAAAGAGACAGCATTGAAAATAAAACAACAAACACAATGGAGAGAAAGCGTTAAAAATAAAACGATAAAAACACAAGAAATGAAGAGGAAGCGCTGAAAATAGAAGGACAACAAATTCCAGAAATGAAGAGAAACAATTTAAGAGTAAAAACACCTAAGAGGAAGAATGAAAAGGGAAAGGAGGAGAATTAAGAGAAAGCAATGAAAGAAAAAAAAGGAAAATAGGAGAAAACAATCAAAGCAAAATAAAATATTAAAATTGCGGGAGCAAATTAAAAAAAAACTGAACGAGAAAACGAAAAATAATCCAAAGACAAAGGAGGAAAAATAGAAGAGAAAAAGAGCCACAAGAGAAAGCAAAAACGAACCAAAAGAGTGAAAAACAACCAAAAGAGAAAACAAAAACGAATAAAAAGAGTGAAAAACAACCAAAAGAGAAAACAAAAACGAATAAAAAGAGTGAAAAAGAGCCAAAAGAGAAAGCAAAAACGAACCAAAAGAAGGAAAAACAACTAAAAGAGAAAGGAAAAACAACCAAAAGAGAAAGGAAAAACAGCCAAAAGAGAAACGAAAAACGAACCAAAAGAAAAAGCAAAACTAAAAGAATGGGAAATACGAGAAAACCTAGAAAGGAAGTAAAGTAGGTGGGCGAAATCAAAGGAAAAACCAAAGGACAAATGGAAAGACAAAAGTGAGACACAGTAAAAGTATGAGGAAAACGTAAAAGGACGAATGGAGAGAGAGACATGAGGAAAAGGGGAAGAAGGACAGAAAGTGAAAATGGAAGCAACAAAAAGGCCAGTACATAAATCTGCAAAGCAATAAAAGCAGCTACCTTATTCGCAAAATTGCAACACATAAAAATCTACAAGATTTCTCCTAACTCCTTATTTTCTTTCGTACTCCCTCTCTCTTTCTTCCTCCATTTCTCCATATATGCACACTACTACTTATATCTCATATAGAAAATCCCTTGTGTCAGTGGCCTATATACTTAAATGTGTGTGTAGACGGAAACCCTGAGGTAAATACCAGTACATAGATGGTTTACTCTGGTGGCACCGTAACCTCTAGTGGAGCCTCTTGTGCTTTCAGAATTGAATGAATGTACAAGTTTGTGTGGTTCGGATTTCCGTCTGGATTATATCTATGTATTTCTCCCTTCACTTTTCCCTCCAAACAACTACAGACATTCCCCTCCCTTCCCTCCTTCACGGCATCCCCTTGACTTATTGGTGCTGTTTATAGCTACACCTCCATGGAAAATGTGTAGTAGTCTAGTATTGAAGGGAAACTTTTTCTCTCCTGACATGGCACGCCCTTTACCACTTTTCTCCATCTTTCCCTCTTATAACTTTTGAACTCTTTCTCTCCTCCCTTTCCTCCATTTTTTCATTTCTTCTCCCCTCTCCCACTGTGGAATATTCCTTGTGATTTCCCCCCTCAACCCTTTCCTTGCTCCTATACAGGATGAGGAGGGGCAAGAAAACATCAACACAATATTTCACCCTCTTCCAGAGCGACCCCCCATTTTTCACTAAACTCTTCCCCTACCCCCATAATTTTTTTGGGTCCTCTCTCCCATGGATTCCACGGCCTCTTTCACGGACAAAAGACATACGCATTTATTGTTCCTAGAAATATCTAAGGAGTCATAAGAGAGATGCAGACAGAAGTAACATGTACGTATGTAATATAGATGTTTCCGCCCAGCATTGTAGGGATGATAATATCTACATTTACCATAACAATTATGCCATGCCATTGACAATTATTGGGATTCCCTCCTCAGGGGCACTTGGAATGGGAGTATATATGGTGGGGTATAATATGTCTATATCATTGTAAAGTATAGGTAAGGGTCCAAAGGGCTTTTTGCTCATACTATGTAGGTTCCTTTCCAGATGTCATATAATCCTTTTTGATGTATTAATTTATTCCGACGCACTCCTGGAAATCTGTCCCCATACACGCATTAACTGCTTCCTCCTGCAGTACTTGTACCTTCAAATACCCTTTGCTACTCAAGTCCCTGGGCTAATCTATTCACTGTAGAGGGATGGTTGGAAGTGAAAAAAAGGGACGACACAAGGAGGCACCCGCAGAACATTACCGGTAGAGAGCTAGACACTGTAAAGAGGGAATATGGTGAGAATAGTTGGGAAACCTTACTGTACAGGGTATTACATAAACCATCACAAGAAATATTGGAGCTCCGAGACCATGGATATTAGAAGAGAAAGACTTGAGAATGAATTGTGCATGGGAAGAGTTTATCCACAGAGGAAGTCCTTACCACGAGAGATGGAAGGTGAGGAAAGAACGTGGAAGGCAACATTTGTAGAGAACATTTCAGAAATAAAATAAGGTTTTACGTGAAAATGAGACAGCAAAAAAAGGACAGGAGCATAAGAAGAAATGCACCATGCAAACTCAAGACGCAAGCAATACAACCAGGAGAGAGATAATATTAGAGAAATGGAAAGACAAGGAGGACAATTAAAACAAGAAGTAAATAGATACAACAAACAAGGGAGACAAATAGCTCCAAATGGAATCAATAAAAAAAACAGGTACAAGTGACAAAAAAGGGAAAGTGAAGAACAGGACAAGCAGTGAGTAAATTGGTCCGTAAAAGCAAAAGACAAAAAGTAAATTCAATAAAAGCAAGATGTAAAAACGATGAAAACATGGACAAATCGAGTGAAACAACTGGAGGAAGCGTTGTACAGACGTAAATAGCAATAAATCGAGGCAATAAGTGAAAGTATAAAAAATCAAAAGGGAAAACCAAAAATAGACACTAAAAGGAAATTATACCGAGAAAGCAATAGGAAAAAAGAGACAACGAAAACTAAGTATTGATATAGAAGTTAAAAAGAGAAAGCAAAAAATAAAAGCAGGAAGAGAAAGCAAAAAATAAAAGCAGGAAGAGAAAGCAACAAATAAAAGCTGAAAGAGAAAGCAAAACATTAAAGCTGGAAACTAAAGCAAAGTATTATAGCGGGAAGAGAAGGCAAAAATAACATCAGGAAGAGAAAGAAACAAATAAAAGCAGGAAGAGAAAGAAACAAATAAAAGCAGGAAAAATAATCAAAAATAAAAGCGGGAAGGGAAAGCAACGGATAAAAACAGGAAGAGAAAGCAACAAACTAAGGTGGGAAGAGAAAGCCATAAATTGAGGTGGGAAGAGAAAGCAACAAATACAAACGGAAATAGAAAGCAAGAAATATCAAAGCAACAGGAGAAGTAAAAAGAACTATATGGAGACACAGTTAGATTTGGGACAGAGAGTTACGAAAGAGAAAGCTTGGAAAATTTGCGAGGAAGGGAAAATAGAGAAGCTCAAAGAAAACCCACCGTTTTGGGATTACTTATAAGCACTGCAGGACACCTTTTTTCTCTTCTCTCTCTGAATTACCGTCCCCTCGGCTCTTTTGGTAAATGATTCTGAAGCCAACCGATTTTTCCTTTTACTAAAGTTGTTTGAAGCCTTCCCCCAAAAGCCAGTTAAATGAAACGTACTGATTCATGTAGGCACCTCCACCTACATATATGGGTACGCCTTCATGCCTCCCCTAGAAAATTCAGTGGCTCGAGGGCTACTCTGGGGATAGAGAAGAAAGAAAGGGATCGAAAGAAAAAAATAAAGGTTTCTCCACGTGCTCCAAATTGTTCACCCTTCATAAGTCGTTTATCAAGATTTCTAAAGTTGAATTGGTTTCAATTTTTCACATGTAGCGTCAGCTTTTTTTTTGTTGCCCCCGCTGTTACTATAGGGTCCCTCCATGATGTACATTCCAATGTTTCCCTATTCCTTGAGTAGCTTTCACTTTCTTGTTCTTTCGCATTGCTCTTTTGTTGTTGTGAGGTAAAACTTTTTTTTTTATCTCGACACAAATACAAATGTGTACCTCCAAAGGAGGGGTTGGGACAAGTCACTGTATTTATGTACTTGCCGCAACTTTTTTTTCCTTCCCCTTTCTACGGAGGCATTTGTGTCAGTGGGGGTTCCTTCCTCTCATGGATAAAATCCTGTAGCCCCAAGTCACAGTTGTCACAAGAAAGGCCCGTCCATTTATTTATGGAATGCCGCCCGACTTTACTGAAAAAAATTGTTTTTTTTGTTATAATTTAGGAGATTTTTTTTTATTAATTCGTATAAGCAATCTACTATATTTAATCTTCCACAATAAATTTTGTCCATTAATTAACATCCAAAACTTTTTAAAATCAAATAAATCTTTTTTTCGGGGGATGGAAATGCTCAAATGAAAAAGATGAAGCTAAAGCTTGAAGAAAAGGGTTTAGTTCAAACAAATTAGGCGAGGAAGGTGGAAGTAAACAAATTTGTCAACTTCATTTACTATTTCCTCCCAAAAAATATTATCCGACCACCCACAAATATTTTATTACCCGTCACTGTTACTGTTCACAGGGGGTGAGATGGGAGCTAATAAAATACTATTTTTAAGCCTTTAATACAATAATGATGGAAGAAATCTGTGTTGAGGGAGAAAGTCAAGAATGTGTGCATTTTTAAAAAGTTTCTCCCTTTTCAACTGGCTGGTTTTTGGGGATAAAAGGCTTGAGTGGAGAACTCCAAGAAAAAATGGAGGGAGTATAAGAAGGCAGGGGAAAAAAAGAAGAATGAACCTCCCAATGCAGAGATAAAAGATGGGACATATTGATGAGGATCTAATTTTTTATGTTCTCCTTCCTTCTTTTCTAACGTTACATATAAAAAACCAAAGAAGAACTTGTCCTTCCAACAAGTTCCACCATTTTTGCTCTATAGGAGGAACAATGAAGAGCAGAAAAAAAAATCTTGTGTCGACACAAAAAAAAGTATAAGAGGGAAAGGAAAATACAGAAAGCATATCATCCATTATTTCCCAAACTTTCCCTATTGTCCCCAATTTTTGGCAATTGCCCTTTCCCTTATAGAAAGGATGGAGTAACAAATTACTTGGGTGTGTGTGGATATGTGCTGAGTTTTTTTTTTTTTTGCTAGAACATTTTTAGTATTCGTGTCCTCCCCAAGTTTTACATGGGAACCACATACGTCCAAAGGAGATCAAATCTAATTTGTATCTCCCAGTGATTGACAAGTTGCAATGAGAGAACATTCCACCCAACTTGTCAACCATCCCGCACTCCATCCATCATTCTCACTCATAATCATGTGAGTGCACCTTCAGCAAGCCTTGGCGAAGGAGGAGGGAGATGGAAATATGGAGAGAGTGCTACAGCAAAAAAAAATTGTGACAAATAAATTCTGGGGAAGACTGGTAAATCAGCCAAAATAGAAAGGCTGGATGGGAGAATTCATGACAGAAGGTAATAGAGGATAGAAATAATCCTAAGAGCTCTCTTTGGATAAAAATCGGGATAAAAAAGCGAGAAAGAGACATAAGAAAAACGAAAAAGCAAAGGGCAATAGCGTTGGCAAGATAAAGAAAGTAGAGAAAATTATTGCCAAACACAATTTTACCTCAGATTCTCTACTTTAACCCGGAACTAAGGCCGTGATTTATTTTTTTATTTTGATTTTCAATGGATTTGGTTTTCTTTAAAAAAAATTAAAATCAAAAACAATTTCAGAGGTTCAAATCCCAGGGGCACGTTGAGCAATATTCTTACCACGACAGATTAACTCACCGATATGCCACACCAGTTTGTGTAGCTCAAGCGTTACTGTTCATATACATATATGTATACTAATAATACATATAGTTAGGTTCTACTCCGGCATACTCTTAGAGATGCCCTTTTAGTTATGTAATTACTGGACAACTCATCCCTTAGAGTGCGTGAGCACAATGGGAGGTCCACGTTATCGCTTACGTTATTACAATCTCCAGTGAGGGGCTTAATCTCTTAGAGATACGCCGCTGGAGAGAATCCCTGCCATACGACCAGGCTCCAGGTCATATGGACTTCGGGCGATGGGTTCACCGGTTACTTTCAAGAGGATCC
>JAQGBT010007562.1:0-10850 GCA_034698585.1 Disparrhopalites patrizii
TGGATTTAACAAAATTGACCATTTAGGGTTAATAATAATAATAATATTGCTTTTTATTGATGTAATTGTTGTTGCATGACTTACACAATACAAATATTAGCCAAAATTGATCCTTTTAGATCAAAATCATCCCGCATGGGTGGTTCCGAGTGGCCCTAACCCATGAAATGAAATCGAACAAAATCGGAAATTTGCGGCATCTTGATTACAGATTTAAAATATTGCGAATTATAAATATAAGCACATGTTTTAAGGAACGTGAAATTATACGAATAAACACAAAGGTTGTGGTATACATTTGCATATTTCTCATATATATATATTTCATATATCATATATGAAAGGGTTTGAGTAAAATAATTAGAAACCTTCTGCCAGGATTTTTGCAGTTGTCAAAGGAAAAGATTCTGAAGAATTTGATGTGGACAGTAAATCCCGCAGAAATTTGCCAATTCCAAAGAATCTGTTCCTTGTTTTTTACTGCTTAATCAATCGTGAAACCTGAAAAAATCAGCTGAAGCGCTGAATGTCCTTTGAGTATACCGCCAATGACGCCGAATGAATTCTTCGTCAAAAGGTGACTTTTCTCAGAAAAGAGTCAATGTTGACAATGAATATATTTAAATAACAACGGTGATCCCCTATAAGGATTAAACTTAAAGCTCCAGCCGAGGTGTATACATTTGAATAATTTTTTGTCTCTCACGTCCAACGTTTCCGAAGAAACATACGCCCAACACGTTTTTTGCCTTGATTCCTGCGAATGGGCTGTTCTTGCATATAAGAAAACCGGTTTGGCAGCGGCATTAATACATTACCTATACGATTGTGTCAAAAATAAACGTCTATACATACGTATCCTGATGCTTATTTTTGAGTTATTACAACAACATTCGAACCACCGTTGTCCTTCTAAGACGGACTAGCATTTAAAAGGCCCAGTGAATCTGAAAGCCAATTCATTCTTTCGTGGCTTTTACCAAGTACACGGCTAAGTTTAATCCAATTTCAACGGAGCGATCTCTGATTCTGGATATATCCAGTTGAACGGCTTTTTCCAAGGGAATATTACAAGATGCATACCTGGAGTTTGTGTGTTTGCACTATTTTGCTGGCAGCTCTCCTGACTGTCACTGCAAAACCTCAGAGTTGCTGCCGAAATTGCAGACCCGGCCAGACTTGTGGTGGCTGTGTTTGTATCAGTCAACAAACACGTCGAGGTAAGTGAAATTATGTTCATTTGAGCTTTATAAAATGGAATTTAAAATCAGTTACATTTAAAGCTCATTGACGAAACTTTATTTATAATTTATGAATCTATAGATAGAATCTATAGTATACTATATACATACATAAATATTACTTTCCTGGATTATTAGTTATCAAAGGGGGAAGAGTAATGTCGTCAATTGTCATTTGTACAATTTGTATTGAAACAAATTGTAATTTCAGTTTTGATCTACACTTTATTTTATATTTTATGGGTATAATAAATTTTATGGGTGTATCAAATACTACAATACATATATATACTAATATGTATATATGTATTATATTGTTATTCAATGTAACTGTTCCCACTAGGTCGCTCTGTACAGCTAGACAACGCGGAGCATACAAATTTCTGGTCTCCCGCCTCCGACCAGGACGTTGTGAATGCATTTCATCCTGCCCTAAGCCGTCCTCAATCTAGACTTATGAAGGAACTTAATGACAGACGTTTACCCGGCCAATCAGCACGTCACAATCTTGCAGGGATCAGCCTTTAAATTGATGTAATGAAATAATTTAATGCGATATTTTTGTAAGGTATAAATTAATTAATTATATATCAATGAATTTAGACGGAACAAATTTAGCTTATACAATTTCAGGGAACATTTTTTGTGAGCAGCTAGGTTATCCTTAAAAGTTAATCGTTTAGCGCAGTATAGAGCATTGTATATATTTATTATTATTAAAGCTCTTTAACAAATAAACAGTATCTGATGCTGAAACATTCACAAAAGGAGAAAAGCAAATGTTTCCGTATAGATTCGTTAAAGGCATAATAATAAGTGTGGTTTTTATCTTTTAAATAATTTTATCACACCGCCAAAAATTTAAAGTATTCTATCTTGAATATGTTGTTTTGGGATAGAAAGGAAAGGAAGGATAATATTCAATACTGCCCCATACCTGAATTCACTTTTAAAAATGGGGGAAAAAATTAATCTTAAATGTGCATAAGCGTGTGATCAAATTAGATGCAAACAAAATACTTTATTCAAGTCAAATCTCTATCAAATTATAGCTGTACACAATATTTTAAAATTACAATTTTAATTCAATTTTGAGGCCAAATGTCCAAAGCATTAGTGTTGTCCATTTTCTTGGTTTTCAAACATTCATCATCTGTTGGCCAGGATTCCCTTATTTCTTGCAATATTGTTCCCCTATAAGAATGAAGGGACAACACAAATTTGTATACATAATACATGTACATATATATATACAAGTGATGTATTTAAAAGGATGCATTTTATGTGTAACAATAGACCTATTCTATATTATTGTTCTAAGTTTTAAAATACTAAAAATGTCTATATATGAGGCTTACCGGTGACAGACTCAATTGCATCAATGTAGGCGGACACCCGCGTGTAGACGCCAGGGGTTGGTCCAGCGCATCCCTGACCATAGCTCACCACGCCCATGACGTTGAATTTCCCGTTGCTCAAGCGAGCAGCAATTGGACCACCGGAGTCACCCTTGAAATCATCAAAAAGTGCATGAATTATCGTATTTATTAGCACATTTCAAGTTATTTGTGCATTGCATTTTATGTTAATGCAAATATGAAGGGCTTATAATGGCTAACAATTAAAAATTAACAATTAAAACAGTCCAAAATTTTCGAAATCTGGGTTTTCCCGGAAACATGTTGTCTATGACTAGCTTTATCTTCGGCCGTTTTAGTTTTCAAAAAAAAAAGCAAAAAATTCAGGCGCGAAAGGAGTTAAGTCCACCAGTGTTTTGGGAGCAAAAGGTCACAAGTCCAAAAAACAAAAAGCCGCTCGTGGAATCACACCAAACTTGAGCATTATGATAGCGCTTAGATCACTTTTCCTTGACACAACAAGAATTTTCCTAGAAATCTCGCTTTGTTATCTTCAAAAAATATTGGAAATTTAATGCTGCTCAAAAACGTTTTTCGGGAATATCCAAATGGGAAATCCCATGTTAAAATTTATTGACCACAGACCCTTTGCATTTTTTCAAATCTCGGAAAATTTTTAGATTTTCATTTTCTTCGGTACACACGTATTTTATGACTCCAATAATCGTCTCGCTAATTTTTCTCACAATCAGTGTTGAAACTACATCTCTATACACGAAAAAATACGAACCTAAAAATTTTCGGAGCTTCGAGAAAATTGCAGAGGGGGGACCCCGTGGTGACTAAATTTTAACATGGGTTTTCCCATAAGGTTTTTCCATAAAAATGCTTGCGAGCAATATTTAATTTTCAATTTTTTTTTAAATAAGTAAAACGGGAATTTTAGGGAAATTGTTATAATGCTAAGGGTAAGTAGTCGGAATGCTACAATTTAGCCAAAGTTTGGTTTGTTTCTGTAGGATAATCCTCCGAAAGACGGTTTTTCAGATGTAAAAGTGGCTAAATCCACCATTTTGAACTCCGTAAATCCGTCGTAAGGTGGCAAATATGGTAGATACATTTTGGAGCACATGCGTATAGACGCACCTATAGAAGCTCTTAATTTAGCAAAGCCAATATTCTCTGAATTATGTAGTATTGTATCTAAACTTGTTTTTTGCTTTGCCTGTAAAATTTGGTATTGTGGACTTAGCCGCTTTTGCTTCTAAAGCCTTCATGTGTACTTTCCTCATAAATTCATGCTTCCAAATTAATTCCTATATACCTGACAAGTGTCCTTCCTGCGAGTGTACGTACAGATCTGAGAGTCCTGGACGTCCATTCCCCGATTGTTGCAGTCTTCGTTCGAAATGGCGTCTAGGACAACCTTTTGCATCTTATCTGGCCCTGGTCCGTCGTAGTAAAGGTCGCCCCAGCCTGAGGCCCAAACCTTACCGGTCCAGTCAATGCTGCCCTTTTCCTGGTAGGGGAGGCAGGCGGGTCCAACCTTACAATCGAGATTAAATAGCCTATATTAGACTCAAAAATATTGTGCCGTGACAGAAATATATTGCTATAGAGAATATGTAAAAAGCATGGCAATACATACTCCAAGCGCTAGGCGCCAGGAAAGTCAAGTATTTTTTCCCGGAGATTTTTTCTCTCAGATTCTGTATACGCAAATTCCCTGATTTTTCAAAAATCCTGGAAAATAATTTACCAGCAAAATTTGTTGAGGAAACAAATACGAAATCATTCTGGGCCATTACAATTTGCGTTTTCTATAGTAACTTTTCTGAAAATTTGCTACACACTTGCCCTTCAAATTTGCTACACTATTCCTCTAAGTTACGTAATTCCTCTGAAAATGTGCTGCGCATTCTTTTAAAAATGTGCTATTGGGGTGGCAACGATTCAATTCAAATATACTTTAAAATTTGATTCGATTCGAAGCACGAATCTAATTTAGCGTAAATCGGATCATTTAAGGGAAATACGATTCATCCGATCCATTATTTTATACAAAATATTTTGATATTCTTCCGAAGCAGAGCATAACCACAAACATATTGCAGCAAATTTAAATAAACGGAAAATATTATTTTATTTTATTTTTTTGAAGTGTCTAATTATTAGACTTCATTGTATGCCTAAAATACGCAAATAGTGCAAAGAATGTGTCGCAAGTTGCAATAATATATTTTTTGGATCGTCAGAATCAAAATTCGAATCAGTCCATGGCTGGAATCGAACCGAATCGAATCATTTGCATCCTGAACCGGATCGAATTGCGCATTTCGATCCGATTTGGACTTTGAATCGACAATTGAACTAAAAATGTTGTAACAAATCGGATCGTTCCCACCTCGAATATGCTACACTATTCCTCTGGAAAGCTACGCAATTTCTGCGAAAGTTTCTGTTTTTCGCAATTTCCCTGAAAATCTGTCTCAAAATTTCCTTGTTTTCGGATTCGATCAAGGAAGTGACGGATTATCGAATTTGGGATTAGGGTTACTGTCGTGATTATTTTCCACAAAACAATTTCTCAGGATTCGGATTGGGATTAAAGTGATGGAGTGACCGGGATTAAATTGCCGGATTAAGTAAATATTTTTTTTTAGGACTCGGATTAATCCCATACGCTGGGATTACAATCCAGGAGTATGGGATTACGGATTGGGATGATGATATTCGAACTACACCTTCATCTTGAACGCTTTAACTCCAATTTTATCTATTAATTTCAATTATCCAATTCCAATTTGCACCAGTGTCCTGGATTGAGGCTCTTTCCAATGCACAAAGTTAATATTTTTTCAAAATAATGAATCCCCTAATCTCGATGAGTTTTAGTTTCGAGATTACGGATTGAAAATTTTGTAAAAATGCATGGGATTAGGGATTACAGATTAATTTTTTTCCAAAATATTTTGGGGATTAAATCCGGGATTATTTAATTCGTAATCCCAATCCGTGATCCCGGGATTTAATCCTGGATTGTCACTACCTTGGATTGGATATGCTATAATTTCGCCTGATTTTCGTGGGAATAAAAATCCTACCGTCTTGGAGAACTTGATGGGACTCTGGAGGCTGACGAGTGTCAAGTCATGGAGCATATTCCTCGGGTTGAAGTCTGCATGGTTAAGCCCCTTGGCATTGTACTGAGTTCCCTTGTCCTTCCCAACGGCACCCGCTAGGATCTGCACCTCCTGGATGTCCATGTTATTTCTCTCCTCATTATCGACGAAGCAATGGGTGGCGGAGAGGACCCAATTGGAAGATATAATAGTCCCCCCACAGCCCCCAACGTACGTCGCCCTTGCTGTTCGGTTGTAGTAAATCGTCTTCACCTGCACTTGCCAAGGGAATTCTCCGTCATTCGCCTGGGATCCTCCGACAATTCTGGAATTCGGCTGCAACCATAAAAAGCAAAACTTTGATGAGACTGACAACAATTTAACTATATAGAAAGCAAGGAATGACATCCGAAAAAATATGAATTAAAATTCGAATTAAATGTGCTTCAAAGTGGTTTCGAATGATTTTATGATTTGATTTCGAATTAAAAGTGATTAATTAAATTAATCCTGTTTTTCCTAATTATGAATACAAATTTAAATTTCGGATATCTAACATATAAATTCTAATTCCAACGCAATTTTATTCAAATATTCAGACATACGAATAGGCATTCAAATACTTTTCAAATACTTTTACAAATGTATTTGTAATGCAATCTGGCATAATTTGTAGCTAAAAATAAACGCAAAATCAATACACAAAACTATAAATTGACTACGCAACTCTGATTTAGCAAAAATCCATGCTTTTACGGATGTAATTGTTATTTTACTTCCAATTGGAAAAAAAACACCATTACAATACGTTGATTTTGCAACAAAAACAACTTGCCCGAAGGCGGCAATTCGCAACATAATGAAGGAGTTTTGGAATACCAATAAAGTATCGGAATATTCCGATATTTTATTCGTATTCGAAAATTCTTCTATTATGTTACTAATTCCCGCCTTCGGGCAAGTTTTTTTTGTTTCAAAATCAAGGTATTGCAACATTTATTTTTTCAATTGGCAGTAAATACAACAATTTCGTCCTTAAAAGCATCGATTTTGGAAAAATCAGAATTCCGGAATCAATTTATAATTTTGTGTACTGATTTTGCGTTTATTTCATGCTACAATTTATGCTAGATTGCATTAAAAATAAATTTTTAAAAATATTCGAAAAATATTTGAATACGTATTCATATGTCTGAATATTTGAAGAAAATTCTATTGGAATTAGAATTAATATTTTAGATATCCAAAATTTAAATTCGTATTCATAACTAGGAAAAACGCGTAATTTAATTCCAATATTAATTAATTTTTTCGGATGTCATTCCTTGGTAATTAATGAAAATAAATTACACAGTGTAAGCAAAAACTTACCAGGGTGGAATATCCGCATTCGCACAGATCTCGGGTTGCAGCTCCGCGGTGGAGGAGATCCACCACGTGGTCCTCGGAGATATTGGCTTTCCAGTATGGTTTGAAGAGAGGCGAATAAGGAGGATCTCTCTCCTGACTGGCTAACCCTGTGGCCAGAGTAAGGCCCAGAACAAGCAGAATTGACTGCATAATATGGCCGAAGTGGAAGTACAACGATATTGTGGTAGGGGTGGATCGTCTAAAAATGGGTCTGCTTCTTCTGCCAAAATGCATGGTTTATATACCCAGTTTCAACTGAAATTCTGGAAACCACTAAATGGTGTGCAGATGTTTCCCCAAATGGAATATGACTTATGAAATGGTATAAAAAAGATATGAATTTAATTATAGAAGTAAAATTCAGAAAAATTACGTCTGGCAATGGTGGCAATTACCAAAACCACGAATTTGTAATTGTATCCAAATTGCATATGTAACTGCATAAACATCCGCATATAGGCATAGACATGTAATTATGGCCACAGTAGTGCCTGCAGAATTACATTTTTGTCAACATTCCAAAGTTATTCTGACAACACATTTGAACATTTTTGGAAGGTGGGACATTTACGTAATTATGGAATTTGTCTGTCATTTTGGAGGGAAATGGTCTTATGCATTCATCTTGATATAATACTATAATAATATAAGTGGTGCTCAAATATGTTCGACTTAAAAAAAGTTTTACAGGATTTCTATACTTCTCGTTTGGGTTATAGCACTTTTTGACGAGAAATTTGCGGTGAAAGATAGTGAATGTCTTGCATAATCATCTTACACTGAAATTATGGAAACCACTAAATTATATGCAGATGTTCCAGTTCCACAAGGTGGAAATGACTGTCATAGGATTAATGATGACTTTAATCATGAATTAAAATGAAGATTTCTTCTTCATAGCTTGAACCATAGCCACAGCCAAGACACCATAAGCGTACTTATACATATATACATAATATTAAATTACCATTTATTTGTGTCTACAGACCCGGAGAGCGTTAACAAAGCCGGATATGCACGCCATATTATGGAATTTCGCTACCATTCTGGATAAAAACTGCTCTTCTTTTTCCACGTTATTAGGTAATTAATCCATTTTCTCTGAGTACCGCTTTAGTAAGTACGCTTTGGGTAACAAATTTAGGGGAATAGTATGCATGTATCACATGTGTAGATTAATGGATGCATAAATATCCCAGTCAAATATCTTCAAATTGTAGTTTTACATTTGTTTTTAAAGCTCTACTTTTCTCTTCTGACTTTTTTGTCCTTCGGATTGCTTGCTTGCCTCCAGTAGTATTTTTTCCCAGAAGCGTATCCTCTTCGTAAAAGGCTCGTCAATGATGGTCGTTTCCAGGTCGATTCGGTAATACCGAAGAGGGCGCTTCCCCTCAATTTCTTCCTGAGACACTGGAGCCCATTTCCCTGCCTTGCCCCACAGTTCTGTTGGTTTTCTACGAGAGGGATTTATAAAAAATGTCATTTACAAGAATGGCATGGTAGTAAATAATAATTGATTATGTAATCACTTTTCATTTATTCCCTTCATTTTAATTCCGGTTAGAAAGCTGAATAGCTGAATCATAGTAATGTAGCTAAATAAAAAGGTTGAAAATATTTGCTGATAATTTACATATGTATATGTATACCTACTTTGTTTTTGCGAAGGAAGTCCAGAGTTTCACCAATCCTTTGGAGACAAACTCTGCCGGAGAACCTTTCTCGAAGTCGGGGAATAGGAAATAGGAATCAGAGAAGAGGAAGGAGATTTCATCAGCATGCGATACTCCTGCAAATATTAGGCCAATATTAGGTATATTTACAGAATGCCAAACATATACCGTATGCGCGCCGTAAAACGCAACCGGCTCTTGCGCTTATAACTTCTCTATAAAATGGCGTAGATTTGAGCACTAGCTCGTTGGAATGCTAAGAAGTCAAGCTTTCAGAATTGATAAGTATATTTCTTCAAAACCTTTCCGTTTAATAATTATGACATGTACAGCGCACAAAAAATTACATGTTATGGGGCTGAAAAAATTAAAAACATACCCTGAATTTCATTACTAAAAATCCGAGGATTTTCTTCCAGTGCGATGTTAATTTTTTCAAAATTTTCGGAATTTAAATGAAATTTTTCATTTTTCTTTCTGTTTTTTACAAATCCTTTTTGTTTAAATTTTTTGTGAGTCGAAAAATTGAACATTTATCTGGAGGTTTTACTTCGGAGAATTTTACCTTGGAGCTTCAGAAATAAGAGTACGTAAATTTAAGTACTTGTAATAAGTTTAGTTATCCAGCTCCTTTGCTATTTCGTCAAGGTCAATGTGAAATATACGAAATTAATAATTAAAAAAATATACCGCGAAAATAAAGTACACTTGACTAAAACAATATTGACTTACTCTTGGGAGTTTCTGTGACAGTAGAATGTTTACGAAAAGTTCCTCGGCAAAAATCGTATGCTATCGTGGGAACATCTTCGTGGGTTTATTTCCCCATACTCCAATATATGTATGTACTATAATATTTATAATCAATATATTTATTAAATATTTATAAAAATACTTAAAATTTTTTTTTTTGATTTGTTAACCCCATATGTTTAACATGTGATTTTTTTCACGCGTTTCACATGCCATAATTTATTAAACGGAAAGATTTTGAATTATCATACTTATCAATTCTGAAAGCTTGACTTCTTTAGCACTCCAACGAGCTAGTTCTCAAATGTCTGCTCCTTGCTATAGAGAAGTTATAAGCGGGAGAGCAGGTTGCGTTTTACGGAGCGCATACGGTAATTATGTATACCTATGAACTAATTTTTTTTAAATGGGATTAAAATATGATTAAAATGGGTCATGTGTAAATCAAAATGTAAAATGGTTGGTTTCATAAAATTTTCATCTGAAGAAAGCAACAAATGGCAAAAAAGTCGGATAAATGCTGAGGCTAACCGTAAATCCCGTCAATGTCATACAATTTGGTGATGGCATAATCTCCGCGGTTATGAGCAAAGATATAGGCAAATATGGGGACATATTGAGCCATGAGAAGGGCGGCCTTGCTCACTCCGTGATTGAAGAACCGATCCGAGTAGGCATCGGTGAGTTGTTGACGCATGTCCTCCCCAATGGGCTGGTTCTGGAAATAGTATGCACGGAGTTTGCTGGAGAGCTCTTTTCGAGCTTCCGGAGTCAAGTCCGCGTAGACCTCATCGTATTCAAAGGTGGTGGGGAAAACCTCTTCCCAGAAGTCGTTCATGTTCTCCACGAGCTCGGGGTAATTCAAGACATCTACCAAATTTAAAAGGAACCAAATAGTCTCAATTTATCGCACACTTCGCATTTATGTAAATAATTTCTCACCTAAAAACTAATAATTACAGTGAACTGTCTCTATATTTAACGGCTCCCCGTACATCAGGAAATTTCCCTGGTTCAAGCAGAAAACCTTTATAGAGAGTACAGAAAATTCTATGCCAACACACTTACAATTGGAGAAAGTTTTATGGGGGGATAGTTTTTCCACCGTTACGGCGAGACTACCATTAAAAGAGAATCTGTTATAAGGGAGTCCGATATTAAAAGTAAGCTGTTATAAGGGGGTCCTTTATTTATACTACAGCCGACTGTAAATCACTAAAATCATTTAATAACTAAAATAACTAAAATCATTTAATTAAAATCATTTAATAACTAAAATAACTAAAATCATTT
>JAQGBT010007563.1:0-10848 GCA_034698585.1 Disparrhopalites patrizii
TTATTTTCTTTCTCTCTTTGTTATTTTCTTTCTCTCTTTGTTATTTTCTTTCTCTCTTTGTTATTTTCTTTCTCTCTCTTTTCCTTTTTCTGCGTCTCTCTCTCTCGTTGTCTCTTTCTTTCTCTTTTTCTGTGTGTGTCGCTCTTTCTCTTTTTCTGTCTTTCTCTCTCCCTCTTTGTCTCTCTTTCCAATTTTCTGTCTTTCTCTCTCTCTCTTTGTCTTTCTCTTGCCCTTTTTCTGTGTTTCACGTTCTCTCTCCCTCTTTCTGTATTTCTCTCTCTTTCGCTTTTCATGTGTTACTCTCTCGATCTCTTTCTCTTTTTCGTTGTTTCTCTCTCTCTTTTTCAGTCCATTTCTCTCTCTGTCTCCCTCCCTCTTTTTCTGTCATTATTGCTCTCAATCCTCATTCTTATATGTCGTCTTTTGTGCTTTGCTTTCCCTGAAAGTGCTGCGCTCACACTTCTGTGCTTCTGGCTGTCTTTCAATCTCTCGACCCTCTCCTTTTCTCTCACTTCCAATGTCTCTATTTGCAGCCCTCTCTCTCTCTCTCTCTCTTACGAAGAGCAGCATAACCAAGCCATAGCAATCAGCCGAAACAAAAGCCGGTTTCATTTCATTGAACAACAGCCTCTCTCAACCATGTCCATTCATTCCTACTTTTCTGTTTGTTATTCAAAAAAAGTTCCTTTCTCCATTGTAATTTCTATTCATAAAAATTTAGCTCCATCCAGGTTGAATAACACGGAAGTTTTATCCACAGGAAATGCATGTATACGTACATCTGTTTTGCTAAATAACATTTTTTAGATGAAATAACTTGTTTGTTTCTGGTGTTGCTCCCAATGCTAAATTAAAGTGGAGGGAGATTGCAACAATTATTTGTAGGCTGTAACAATGTATTGATGTTTCTTGTTTTTTGGTCCCTTTTGCACGCTTTTTCTTGCTCTGAAGCTCTAATTGGGAATCGTGGTAAGTAATTGGGTTCAAATTTTTCCTTCAATCCCAAGGAATTTATTCAATAGAGGGATACAAGAGGAAACGTGAGAGGAAGGGCCAAAGACTTGAAGTACAAATGGGGAGCTTGAAGTATATTTATGTACATATGATCGTGTAATTCTTTTCTGAATTTTTTACATATATTAAGTATAACAAATAAATTGTTTTCCAATTTCCCCTTCCTTTCCATTTCCCATTTAAAAATTCTTCGGCACCACCACGCGTGCTCCCAATACGGAGAATGTCCCAGCTTGTACAAAGGGATTAAAATTATTTTTAAAAAAACACATCAATGGGGAAATTATCAACGCTCCAATGTGGTCGTTCAAAACAGGATTAAATTTGATATTATTTCTATTTTCACCATGAATACTAAGGCCGTGATTCATTCCTGAGATGAAAATTCCAAGCTGAGAAAATTCTATTGGATTCATCACCGCCAAAAAGAGTACATTGTAAGCATTGTCACACACGCTAATTGCCCATGTAATAGACCCCCCTCAATACATTCGTAAAATGCTCACACAATCAAATAATGAGGGCCGTAATAAGCCCCAGCATGAGTGGGAGTGCTGACTTAATGGGCTAATTGAATAAATCTGTGTTTTCAAACAGGTCTTTTCTCCATATGAACGTTTTGTGGATGGTAGATAGCGTTCCACGCCGGTTTAAGTTCAATTTTCAAGATCAGTTTCGGTATACCAAGTTCGATTTCAAGTTCATTTCTTAGCTACAGCTACAGATTATTCCTGCTTGACCATGTAATTTTTTTAAACTCATTTTTTATACTCAAAATTGGTTAACTATTCGCTTAATTCATGGCCAAAACGGACTTCTGATTTTTAAATCAATTCAAAATCAGGGAATGACATCCGATACGAAACATATTTTAATTGGAATTTATAAATATAATAATTTATAAATACATTTGAAATTCAAATTTGTGTTCAAAATTTGACATTTGGATTCCGATACTTTTTTGGTATTAAAAAATGCCTTCATTATGCTGCTAAATTCCCGGCTTGAGCAAGTTTGTTTTTGCAAAATGAAGATTTGTTTCTGTAAAAACGTCGGTTTTTTCCACAAATCAGTGTTTGCGGAGTCAATTTATAATTTATTTTATTGATTTTGCGTTTATTGCAAGCTATAAATTATGCCAGATTGCATTACGATCTGGCATAATTGTAATATTAATTGTAATAATAGTTTTTTTTAAAGTATACGAAAGGTATTCGAAACGTATTTGAATACCTATTCATATGCCTGAGTATTTGAATTAAATTGTATCGGAATTAGAATTTATGTTTTAGATACCCCAAATTTAAATTGGTATTCATAATTAGGAAAAACACGTATTTTAATTTTAATTGTAATTCAATTTTTTCGGATGTCATCTCTTGTTCAAAATGAAGCTTGCGAGTGTGGACCTTAATCATTTGGAACTTGATTAATCGAACTTGAAATTGATATTATTTCAACTTGATTTCCCAACCGAGTTCGAAAATTAAAATATTGAATTAAAGATGGTATTTCAAGTCCGATTTGGAGTTCAAAATGAAAATAAATTAGCCGATAAGAAGCTCTATTCACATATACGGGAGCTATAACGCCCCACAATTTAATACAAACAATATGGACAAACGTGTGAGATTACCAATTCCACAAAAACCCCCCACATTCTGGCCACTTGGTCTGATTTTGTGGCTGGGGAGTGCTTACCAATATCATTATATTATTCAATAAGTGCTGTCACACTTCCAGGTATTTCTTCCATTTTCCTCAGCACGATATTGTCTGGAAGGGAGGGAAATAATTTATTTTTTCCAAATCAAACCTGTGTGTATGTTTATTGTCCCATGATATAATATTGGGCTTAAGCAATTAAGTTGAATGAAGTCCATAAATAGTTGATACTTCTCATTGTACGCCATAACACCATTCAATTTACAGTGATTCATACATGGAAATAGGGCAAATTGTCACTGGCGTCAAAGACTTTTCCACGAATAATTTTTTTTATCTCCGATTTCTCTCCCATTTTGTTTACTTTGTCGGGCAGACGGAGGAAATTCTGTATCTTATCAGAAAATTAAATTCCCGGCGAGACTAAGGCCCACACACGTTAAAGCCGGCATTAATTTCCCTACCCGAAATTTCCTATCAGGGCCTTGGTGTCTTATCATCCCACGAAATATTACATACATAAAAAAAGCTGGCAAAACAACATGTTTTTCCCGAAAGTCAATCATGGCTTTCGGCAACCAAATGGGAAAATTCTGTCAAAGGTGAATCCACAGATAAAATTTGCAGTAAAATACGAAATCTCCACAGCGTTTAATTGCATCATTTTCACTCCAAAAAATGTAACATTTACATGACCTTCATACGACCTTGGTTCATTTTTATGGCTGCTGAAAATGTTTTAGTAACTAAAAAGGAATTCTCAAAAAATGGAAAATAATCCACGAAAGAATGACCTCAAAGGCACAGGCAAAAATAATTCAGAAAGAAATCGACGGCCTTCGTCCAGATTAAGTAGGAATTTATGCCGAAATGGAGCATATCCTGTGTACATAAATAGACTGGCTGACTAATCAAAATGACTAATCATATACCCATCATATCCATGTTCAAAATGCACTGTAACGGACAGGAGGATGAGCAGGATTAATATTTACTTTTTTTTAACGTCACAATAACAACCAGCAAAAAGCCAATAATATCTTCATTGGCCCTTTATATATATACTTGTGCAACATGTCAAGCTGTGATTCATACATATCCTTTTTTTTGACAAGTTTATTAGCACATGGAGTGTGATTTTATTCTCTGTGTTAAAAAAAAAAGTTCTCCCTTGCGGCAAACAATGCACCAGCTGCCACTTGCCGTCTTTGTTACATAAATGCTTCGGTTATACATTATGTATACATGATATAAATGTAATGTAATACGATACCATGCATAATTCCTATACCCATCACCGCCTATAGGGCTCTCCTTGTTAGCGGAGGAATTAATGGGAAGGGAATATAAAAACGGCTAACTACCCCCAGCAGGAGCTATTTTAGCTTATCTTATTTTACATATACATATGTATACATATTTATACATTTACGGATATATGCCTATAGGCAGAAATAGCCCTCTGTCCCCGCATTAAATAGGAAGCAAATAGGTGGGCTAAAACCCTGCCTTAGCGAGATGATAGAGGAGGAAATGTGCTCGCTATGCATAAGAGAGTCCTCATGAGGAGAAATATTTTTTTTACAGATGAACGTCGGTGCGGGTAACAAAAGGGCCTAATAAAAAATAAAGAGCTCCTGCCATAAAATGGGGCGAGCTTTAAGGGGAACAAAATGGCTTTCCCTGACTGGTGGAGAGACACAATGAGTGACAGAAAGATGTGGAGACGGGAGGAAGAGAGAAAGGGGAATAGGAGGATAAAGCAAAAATATTTGCAGGGAACAAAGGTCGAGAGGGAAATAAGGGGGAAATGGAAATGCGGAGAAAGTAGAAGAGAAGAAAATGAGGAAGTTTTTGGAGAAAGCAAATATATTCGAAGGAGATCATTTTTAGGGAAAAGGGAGACATCGCATGTAGAACAAATTTTGGAGAACAGAAAATTTGTGAAGGGAAAACAAAAATAAAACAAAGAAAATGTGTGAAGGACAGAGAAAAATAAAAAGACAAATAATTGTAAAGGACAGAGGAAAATAAAAAGACAAAAAATTGTAAAGGACAGAGAAAAATAAAAACTATTAGAAAATTTATGAAGCAAAATGAGAAATAAGAAGAAAATGTTGAAAGCAAAGAGAGAAATAAAAAGGAAAAAATTTCGGAAGAAAAGAACGAAATAAAAAGGAGAAAATTGAAGAAATGTACGAAATAAAAAGGAGAAAATTTTGGAAGAAAAGAGAGAAACAAAAAGAAAAATATTTGTGGAGAGACAAGAGAGAAATAAAAAGGAAAATTTTTATGAAGAGAATAGAGAAAAAAGGAAAATATTTTCGAAGAGAAACGAGGAAAAAGGAGAAAATCGGTGAAGAACGGAGTGAAATAAAAATCAGAAATTTTATGAAGAGAAAGCAAACACAAAAGATATAAAATTTGTGAAAAACAGAGAAATAAGAGCGCAAGAATTTTTTAAATTAGAGAAAGAAACAAACAAAAAATAAGATTTAAATAAATGAGATGTAAAAGAGAAAAATCAGCTAGAAATTAGTGACCACGAAAATGGATAACAGGAAAAACATAATGAGAAACCAAGAAGATAAAAATCAGCAACAAACAAAGGAGAAAGCAAGAAGAGGGAAAATAGAAAAGGGTAGAAAAAATATTTAATGAGAGCAAAAATAGACAAAGCTTTAAAAACCGAGAGAAAAAATCAATAATGAGAAGGAAAAGTGAGAGAACACCGGGAGAAGTAGAGACAAAACATTTAATGAAAAAAAGAGAAAACAGCGAAAAATGAGAGAGAACATTAAAAAACGAGAGACAAAAACCAAAGAATAAGGAAAAACAAAGTGAATCGGTTAAAGGTAAAGAAATTCCAGAAATAAAAACCAGGACGAGAAGTACAAGCCACAAAAAGTATTTAGAGAATATGGGATAAAAAAAAAGAAGATAGACACTCCGACGTCAAGAGTACTTATGGGATTCCTCCTAGTTATTTTTCATACATTATGCATATTAGGAAAAGAATGAACGTGAAATGTGATAGCGGGGCGTAAATGGACATTTCCCTCTCCCATTGAAAGGGTTGGGACATCGTTTGGGAAGTGAATTTTGGTGTCCCTAAAAAAAGGGTTATATACTATTTATTCCCCTCCAAAAAAAAAATGGTTCCATGACCACCGAAATTCTCCCACCCTCCTTTCCCCTCTATAGTCTTATACATATGAAAGTACCGTGAAAGTCCCGCGGGTCTTGATGGACTTAATGAAAACTTTGACGAAAGTCTCCCTCCAAAAAAAACTTTTCCCCGCGCTTTTTATCCCTCCGCAAATTGACACGTGTGGAAAAGGAAAAGTTTTGGAGGGATTAAATAATAATGGGAGAACAAAAATATATTTTGGGACGACGGAAAATGTGTTTTTTTTTACAAAAAAAGGATGAAAAACATAAAATAAAGAGAAATTTCCCCGAGAAACTTACCTTGCAAGCGTAGTAGGCATACATGATGGCATGAACGAAGAAATTCATGGACATGAAATAGCGCAACGATGGATCGTACGTCTCAAACGAGGCCCACACATAGATGAGCACCGTGATGTGATGGTACCTGCAGAATTTTTTTTAAAGAAAGAAGACATTTTTTTTTAAATGTGCTTCGTAAAAATCAAAAAAAAAAAAATCCAGAGGAAATATTAGATTAAAATTTTGAAAATCCAAGAAACTATAACGATTTCCAAAGAGGAAAGACAAAGGAATTGGATACACAAATTATTGTAACATCATCAAATAAATAAAATGGAAGCAATTTACACTCCGTAATAGCAGAAAAAATAGCTAATTTTAGGTTGGCATTTCCTTAATCCTGGGAAAATGCTTTATATATACGTATATACATACAGATATAAAAAAATAAGCAATCATAGATCATAGCTATATAGGTAAAATGATTAATCATAAGAAAAATCATACCAATGAAGGAAAATCAAGGGCTGCTTCTTCAGGATAATAAAGGCAGTATCGCCCAACTCGACTAATTTCGACCAGGTCATGAGTAACGCCCAGAACGCCGTGGCTGCATTGTGCCCGTCGCTGTAGTGATGAATAAGACAAAAACACATACAGTTGATGGGTGAGCAAGGAGTAGTTGTAACCGAGGGAGAGAGAGAGAGAAATGAACAGGGAAAAAATACATGTAGCATACATATGTATATATAGGTGAAGAATCAATATTTTCACAAGGGTTCGTTGTCTTACTTTACATCGAGTATTTAGGTGAGAGCGAGGCGGGAGAGAGAGAGACAGAGAGAGAGAGAGAGAAAAAGTGAGAGAGAGAGAGAGAGAAAGAGAGAGAGGGAGAGAGAGAGAGAGAGGGCTTCAAAGAAACGAAGAGGAAATGAGAAAGAAAGTGAATTAAACAAGGTAAGAGGCAATTTAGCGGAGACAACGAGAGCTTGTCGTGGAGTTTTAACGAATGAGAGTGATTTCCAGACCGGCTGTGAGAACCATATTGTCACCAGGGGGCAGGGGGCAAAAGAGAGGAAGACAGACGGAGACAAAAGGAGAAAAACTGATAAAGAACTCCACAGAAGGAGAGAGAGCAAAAGAGACGGCGGGACAGAGTTAGAGAAGCAAAGCGGAAGAGAATGGTAGACATAGCCACTGATTGTGAGAAACAGACAGAGAGAACGAGCAAAAGTGTCAGAGACAGTTCGACAGAGAGAAAGAGAGAGAGAGAGAGAAGAAAAGTTACGGAGAGAGAAGCGAAGAGGAAAATCGTCAGAAAGAGAGAAAGAGCAATAAACGTGGAGTGAAAAAAGTGAAAAAGAGAGAGAAAGTGGATAATCAACGGGAGAGAAGAAAAACAACGGAGAGAAAGAGAAGGAAATCAACAGAGATAGAAAGAATAACCACACGGAGAAAGAAAGAGGGAATCAACAGAAAAAGAGAGAATCGGTGAAAGAAAGAGAGGAATAAGAGAGAGAAGATAGATACATATTATATAGAGAAACAGAGAAATAGAAAGAGAGGAAGATATATATATATCGAGAGAGAGAGAAACAGAGAAATAGAAAGAGAGAAATAGAGAGAAAGAGAGATATAGAGAGACAGAAATAGATATAGAGAGAAATAGAGAGACAGAAATAGATATAGAGAGAAATAGAGAGAAAAAAAGAGAGAAATAATGAGAGAGTGATAAATAAGGAGTGAAAGAGAGAGAAATGAAACAAATTGAGAGAGACAGTAGAAGTCCCACAACCGGAAATTGAGAGAAAGAACTAACAAAAAAGGGGAAGACAAAAGTAAGAAGGAAAGGATAAATCTAAGAAAAACAAGATGTGAGAAAAAGTAATATCAGGACACAAATGAGGCCGTAGTGGGAAAAAGCGTAAAAAAGGAGAGAGAAGAGGACAATGAAAATTATAAGAAAGAGACGTCAGAGAAGAAACAAGGAGAAGAGAGAATGAGAGAAAAGTCAGTAAAATTCCAAAACGGTTCAAGTCCACATATTCCAAATGGAGTATTTTGTCGTAAATGAACGTACTCCAAGGCCGCTTTGCTCCATGCATTTTTGAAAGGTTATAATTTGGAGGAAACATTTTTTTTAAATCCACAAAAAATTCATTTCTTCCTTGGAATACATACTACAGTAGAGTCTCTATATGACAACTCTGAAGGGAAAGGCGAAGAATATTGTTATAGAGAAAGATTGTTATAAAGAACATTAAATATTTAGCTTACGTGTACGAAGAGCTAGAAAAATAATGCTGTTACAGAGAAATGTTGTTATAAAGTGACTTGTTCTAGAGAAACTCCACTGTACTGGAAAAGTATTTCCTTTTATTTTGCTATAGGTAGACTTAAACCATTTTGGACCTACAAATGGCGTGTTAAGGAGAGGAAGAGGGGGAAATGGAGAAAAATATAGGGAAGCCCATTGCCTCTTCACGAGCCTTGTCTAGAGACTCGAGTAGAAATTGTCATATTGGATAAAAAGCAAAAAGGAGTAGTGTGTACAGACGTAAAGTGCTTTGCGTGTATGTGTCCAAACCTTCGTGGAAACACTCTCCCCATGTTATATTTAAAGGTGTGTAAAAAAAAAAAGACAAGGGGAAAGGGTTGAGGAAGCATCAGAGTGTGTCTTTAACAAAAGCTTTTCTGGTTAGAACGGATCCACAGCAAATTCTCGATACTCTCTCCCGTGTGTACAAATGTGTTCCTTTGACAGCTGGTAATTCTTTGGCACGGATATAGATAGATGCTATTACATTGTTTACTTTTTACTCCCGTCAGACTCCTATTTCCATCCTGATTCTCCCTGTAATTTTAGCCCCTGTCAATTACCAATCAGTGAGAGCTTTTTTTTTTATTGTTTTTTATTGACGGAGACATATTGTGTTCCTCCTTTTGTGGGCTTGAAAGGTATGCAAAGGTTTGGGAATTTAGTGCCATTCGTCACCGAAATAATTGCAGGAAAACACTGCACATGCAGGGACTTTCAGGTCGGGCTGTAAATGAATTTGTCCACCTTTTGTGTTGTCTATTTTCTTACGGAAATTGTGGTGTCAGAGTAACCAATTTGCTTAGCGTTCCTTTTTTTTCAATTGGAGCTTAGCAATTTTAAAATAACTTTGCCGTATTTTCATAGACATTTTTCAGAGCAAGAAACTATAACTGGTAATTGACTGGATTTCAAACTGGGTTAAGAGCCCGAACTGCAAAATCGGGCATTGCATTAAACGAGTATTTAATTAATTTTGAATATTTTCAAAAAATTGTCATGGAGGAATACTTAAATGTAATAATTAAATACTGGCTTTTGCTCTTGTCTTGGTGAAATTATTATCTTTGATTAAATACGTTATATTGAACCCAAAAATATATATACTATAAAAAATATAAAAATAAAGTAAAATATATAAAAATATATTGTACCCAAAAAGTATTTTGTCCGATCGATGTCCGTTTGTAAAATGATGAATAAAAAGTTTGGGCAGTTCTAAAGCGTATCAATAGGCAATTGTGATAGCTGTCATGCGGTGTCCGCAAATAGCTTTGTGCGCGTAGACTTTACCATAAGTGCAAAACAAGGCAGACAAATATCGGGTTACAACGCACACACCTTTCCATGATCCTGACATGACTCATCAACTGTCTCTCTCTCTCCTTTCTTATTCTCTCCATGTCTCTCTTATTTCCACCTATAATTTCTCCTTATCTATTATTACCACTCTTTTCCTCTCTGTTTCACTCTTGTCGTCTCCTATTTACTCTTCCATGCTTTCTACTCTTTCTCTCTCGTTTTCTCTTTAATTCCCTCTCTTTCTCGCTTTCTCTTTTATCCTCTCTCTTTCTCGCTTTCTCTTTTATTCTCTATAATACTCTCGTTTTCTCTTTTATTCTCTCTTTCTCTTTTATTCACTTTAATTCTTTCTCTTTCTTTTTTATTCTCTATAATACTCTCGCTTTCTCTTTTATTCTCTCTTTCTCTTTTATTCACTTTAATTCTTTCTCTTTCTTTTTTATTCTCTTTAATTCTCTCTCTTTCTCTTTTATTCTCTGATATTCTCTCTCCTTCTCGCTTTCTCCTTTATTCTCTCTCGTTATTCTCTCTTTTCCACGCTGTCTCTTTTATTTTCTCTTTTTCCCGCTTTCTCCTTGATTCTCTCTTTTTCACGCTGTCTTTTTTATTGTCTCTTTTTCCCACTTTCTCTTTTATTCTCTCTTTTTCACGCATTCTCTTTTATTCTCTCTTTTTCACACATTCTCTTTTATTCTCTCTTTTTCACGCATTCTCTTTTATTCTCTCTTTTTCACGCATTCTCTTTTATTCTCTCTTTCTCTTTTATTCTCTCTTTTTCACGCATTCTCTTTTATTCTCTCTTTCTCTTTTATTCTCTCTTTTCCACGATGTCTCTTTTATTTTCTCCTTTTTCTCGATTTCTCTTTGATTCTCTCTTTTTCAAACTGTCTTTTTTATTCTCTCTTTTTCACGCATTCTCTTTTATTCTCTCTCTTTTATTCTCTCTGATTCTCTCTCTTTCTCGCTTTCTCTTTTATTCTCTCTTTTCCAAGCTGTCTCTTTTATTTGACGAAATTTGTTTTGCGAAAAACTGTTATAGAGAACAGACATTTCTATGTTAACAAATGGAGAAAGTTTTTGAGGGGAGCATTTTTTGC
>JAQGBT010007564.1:0-10848 GCA_034698585.1 Disparrhopalites patrizii
GTTTCCCTCTCTTTCTTTCTCTCTCTCATTACTCTCTGTTTCTCTCTCTTTACTCAGTCTTTTTTTCTCTCTTGCTTTCTCTGTCTCTATTGCTCTCTCTCTCTTACTTTCTCTGTCTCTATTGCTCCCTCTTTCTCTCTCTCTCTCTCTCGCGTTCTCTGTCTCTATTGCTCCTCTTTCTCTCTCTCTCTCTCTCTCTCTCTCTCTCTCTCTCTCATTACCCTCTGTTTCTCTCTGTTTACTCAGTCTTTCTTTCTCTCTCTCATTACTCTCTGTTTCTCTCTATTTCTCTCCCTCTCATTACCCTCTGTTTCCCTCTCTTTCTTTCTCTCTCTCATTACCCTCCGTTTCCCTCTCATTACTCTCTGTTTCTCTCTCTTTACTCAGTCTTATTTTCTCTCTCTTGCTTTCTCTGTCTCTATTGCTCTCTCTCTCACTTTCTCTGTCTCTATTGCTCCCTCTTTCTCTCTCTCTCTCTCTCTCTCTCTCGCGTTCTCTGTCTCTATTGGTCCTCTTTCTCTCTCTCTCTCTCTCTCATTACCCTCTGTTTCTCTCTGTTTACTCAGTCTTTCTTTCTCTCTCTCATTACTCTCTGTTTCTCTCTATTTCTCTCCCTCTCATTACCCTCTGTTTCCCTCTCTTTCTTTTTCTATCTCATGACTCTGTTTCTCTCTCTTTACTCAGTCTTTCTTTCTCTCTCTCGCTTTCTCTATTGCTCCCTCTTTCTCTCTCTCTCTCTCGCTTTCTCTGTCTCTATTGCTCTCTCTTTCTCTGTCTTGCTTTCTCTCTCTCTCTTTCTATTACTTTCTGTGCCCTCTCTATTACTCTGTCGTTCTCTCTCTTATCTGGCCTCTACTTGGCCTTCCTCTTTTGCTCTTATCTTCTTACTTGGAAAAAAGGTCCGTCCTCATCCCCTTGAATGGAGTTCTCTATACACCCAAGGCCAGACGAAACTGTTTTAATTTGTATGGAAAAGTACAAAAGCTAACAATTCTTTCATGGAATTAGAGAAGAAAAGATTCTTCAATGAATGATTAAATGCCGGTGAATAATGGGAAGAAGACGGTGTGCCTCGTTCTCATGAGCCAAACACAGGAAGAAGAGAAAGGTGGGAGAGACAAGCTAAGGGTAGAGAAAGGGGGAAGTTAAGCATTCAAACACTCTCTTATTGTGCCTTCACTCCATTCTACAAGCTTTTGTATGTACATAAAGCACAAGAGATTTTCAAGTCCATGGGAATATTTTAAGCTCCTCCAAGGTTGCGTAATAGAGGCTTTTATACATGAAATTAGCTCTTTTAAGCTCCTACCTTAAAGTTTTGACCTGGTAATTTGAATGAATAAGTTATAACGGTGGAATTGTGGTAAATAAAAAAAAAATTGTATTTGTCTAAAGCTTTTTCAGGAGTAGGGAAAGTTTGATGACCTTTTTTTTAGAAATAGAGAATAATATTGATAGCACATCACCTCTCTCCAGAGTACAATGGAACCGAAAACGACAGGGTCACTACCATGGACTAGATAAATGCCGTTTCTTTTCGGAGGATGCAAAAGCTTGCATTTTTACGGGATTTGTAATACACACCTAAGGTCGCTAATTATGCAGGCTCCAGCTGAAAATGAAGGCAGCTCTCGGGATGAGGAGGATACCTTTCGGGAACATGAAGAAGGTGAATCTTCTGTTGTAGGGCGGTTTCTGGGAAATGAAACAGGATTCTAATTAATGAAAGCTAATTTTGTGTATACATGTATTTTGAATATACAGGAGGATGCACACATATGACATATGTACATATGTATGTATATGTGGTTGAAAGATACACAAATGATGAGCGCTGGTGTGAGACAATGTGAGGCTTGGAGCTTGCTATAATTTCCCTTCCTTTCCATCCTTTAATCTTACCCCTATCCTTCCCTCTCCCTCTTGTCTTGTACTTAATCCTACCCTAAGCCCTATGACACATATGTACTAGATACAAAGGTTGTTCGTATAGATACTGCTTTTTTTATGTCGCTAAAACAAAAGTGGATTCGAAGAAATATTTGGAATGTGCCTTGCGTAGGAATTAACCACCTTTGCTCTCCCCGTCTGTCTCTCTCTCGTCTCCATCCCCTCAATTTCTCTGGAAAGATTGAGAAGAGAACGTTTTTTTTGTGGTTTTGAACACCCACACAAAACCACAAAGCCTGCGGTCGACTTTCCCATTTGCCGGTGACAGGTTCGAAGACATCCGTCAACCGCCCCCTTAGAGACATCCACCTACGAACAAGGGATACCTGGACAGTCAACCTCCACCCTTATCTAACTAAGTGGAAGTTCGGAAAACTTTTTTTTTCTCCCCGTTTTTTTGTCTTCCTTCTTGTTATATTCCTATTTAACCGAAGAGCTTTACAGTCAACTTCTCTCTTTTTTCCTTCCTCTTCCCATGTTCCCATCTGTTCCTCTTTAGATCATGAGGAAGACAAGTGGTACGTAGGTTGTAGTAAGAATTATGACGAGTAGTGTAGGGTGAATATATTCGTACGGGGTGAAAAGAATGTAACAAAAAAGATCGAAAAAAGATGCCTTTTAAATCGGCACGTGTATTGTACAGAATGGAGTGAAGCGCGTGATGCGCCGGGGAAAGGTGAGGGTCTTAGCATAAGACCTCAACGTAATCCTTTCCTATACAATTAACGATTTCTGGGAAACTATGAATGTGCCTTTCTTCTACTACTTCTACGAAGAACCCTTGTATGTGTAGATATGCATAGTTAACGGGCATTGTACTAATTTCTTTTCATATAGCTTTACTTATTACACGCCTTCCACGAATACTGGAGCACGTTTAATTCCCACGAGAGGGAATTTGATTTTTCACTGCTTTTTTAAGAAATTTCGCAAAATTCCATTACATGATGTCTTCTGTGATTAAAAAGTCCATCAAAATCCGTACAAATTTAGAATCAAGTGGGCTTCAATCAGTTGTCAGATGGAGGAGCTTTAGGAAGCAAGTTGTTGTTCCTCGAATCATTAGACGGCTTTTTAAGCCGTGTGGCAAGGTTAGGAGATGCTGTTTTGGGGCAAGACTTACTCATAGGAATATTTGAAGGCAGAATTTATTGGATGGTACGGGAATTTGCCCTTTCACTTTCTCCCTCTCTCTCTCTCTCTCTCTTTCTTGCTTCTTGCGTCCCTTTTTCCTGGTCCTTGTCTCCGCATCATCACCAGCAGTTGACGCAGAATGCCTTGGCCAATTCCCGGAAAATGAACCAGCTTTTATGATGGAATGCAAAACAGGGGATATGTACGTACATATAACAATATGTAACATCTCAATTGCTCCCTCTTTTTCTCCGTCTTAACTTTCTCCTTCCAGTGACTGCACCCCCTCCTCCTCCCTCCAGGACGTGGCTCCAGATCCCCGCAAATTAAAGATTACACAGATTAGGAGGATGGAGTAAATTGCAAAAGGGCAAGTGCAGATGGGAAGGAATGAGAATCAGAAGTAGGCCCAACACAATCCCAAGTTTCTGGGAAACTCGCCAGTTGTACGACATATTTATATTTAAACACAAACAAATATAGATGCTATCTCAAGTTACAAAGAAGTTTAAGCACGACATGTTGATGCATGACTTTTCCTAATATTATGTCACAACACAGACATTTAATCAATACTGGATAGAGACCACACTGGAGACTTTTTCTGGGTTGAAGGCAACAACAACAAAAAGGGAGTAAAAGTTGGACGTTCTAAGAAATAGAAAGAATGGGGGAAACTTCAGCATCCGTGACTTAGGGATAAGCCAAAAGAAACGTTGAAGAAGATCAATGAGGGTTAAGACAATCATTCAAAAAATGGAAAATATTTGTAACAAAATACACACACAATATGTATCTTATGCATACATGTGAGCACCAGAGATCTGACCATTCTTAAACGGATACATCGGCCGTTGAGCCCACACCCATGTGTGTACTATGTCATTGTACGGACAACTCCTTACAGGATCCTTTTTTTATTTGTATTACTTACACAGCTGGCTGTAAAGGGGATCATATTATTCTCTGTAGGCACAAGACAACATGTGATAACACATGTAGAGTTCGGGGGCCACTTGCAATAGTACACTGGCTCTCAACATCTTTCTTGGGGAGGGGATCAAATAATGTACATATAAACAAGGACTTTCTCCAAAATGAACGCCAATTAAAGCAAGTTGAATCCTTTTCTCTGGAAGACTCCCTCATGTTCCTGTTCTCGTCTCGGGTGAATAAAAAATTTGGCGACAGGAGGGAATGGCTTGGGTAGAAAGTTGACAAAGATATACGCAGAACTACAGAGAGAATTAAACGGAAGAGGGCGAGAGAGAGAAATGGAGGGAGTGTAGAACAACAGGAGGAAAAGAAAGGGAGGAGAAGAGAGACCAAGGGAGATATGGAGAGACAAATGGAGGAAAAGTCAGGAAGAAAAACAGACAAAGGGAGAGAAAGTGAGACAAAAGGAGAGAAAGAGATAAAGTTAAACTAAAGGGGAGAAAGAGAGATAAAGGGAGGAAAAGAAAGGAAGAAAAAAAGAGAAAGCGAGAGAAAGAGAGACAAAAGGAGAGCAAGAGAAAGAGAGACAAAAGGAGAGCAAGAGAGACAAAGGGAGAGAAAGAGAGACAAAAAGAGAGAAAGAGAGACAAAAGGAGAGCAAGAGAGACAAAAGGAGAGCAAGAGAGACAAAGGGAGAGAAAGAGAGAAAGTGAGAGAAACAGAGACAAAAGGAGAGAAAGGGAGAAATGCCACAAGGAGAGAGAGAAAATAACAAAGCGATATTACGCAATACGGAAATAAATAAGGGAGAATTCTGGAGAAAGTATATGACAACGAGAAAAGGCTTGTAAAGTACAAATAGAACGATGGAGAAAGTAAATCAGGAAGACCTGAAAATAATGAAAGGCAACAAAGGGTAAAAGAAAACAATCCAAAGAGGGAAAATTCCAAAAAATAAATCTTCACCAAACTAATGAATATATCCATGTGTGAATACATTCAATAGGCTTGATGCCTACAACTGGACAGACTTCCGTTCACAATGTCCCACTCATTCTCCAGGGATCCTATATCGTGTCGTGATGAGGAAAAAGTCTGAGAAGCGGCACAACCGATGAATTCTGTAACATACAACTGTCATTAAGGTCCGAATCACTGTTTCCTATGACTGGTAGTCCATTTTGTATATGTGTATTACATGTGTACGTTTGTATACAGTAACAAAAGTGGAGGGAACTGGTAGGATTTTCCACATCGGAACCCAACCCGATGTCACTATACTAACGTTACATGCCTACAACTTCCTTCTGCTTTGTCCCCTAAAGTTCAAAAGAAAATGGACTCCTACGTAGATGAGAATTACACTCCAGTAAAGTTCCTGGTATGTGCTTTAAGTTGCAGAGGAATTTTTCGGTCAGTGAAATAGGCTCCATCCATCCTTGGCCTTTTGTCTGATGACGTGATTCATAAAATTTTATGGAATACCTACTGCAGACGAAAAGTCGGATTGCAGTCAGCTTGGACAGTATAGAATGTCCTGAACAAAAAAAATTACTGGACAATGACATTTATACGACAAGATGCACATTGATGTTAAAGAAATCTTTCAACTAAGTACACGGACTCTTAGTTGCAAAAGTGACCAACAATCATTGCCAAAAATTCTAAAATTATCCCACAGGATGTTCCCCCTTGAATTTGTCATTTAGTCACTTTTGTAGCTAAAAGTCGGCGTACTTTTGTCGATCTTAAGAATATGTTCCCGAGAAATGCCGGGGCAGATTCACTGGCATGTGAATATCCCGTTCTAAAAAAATGCAACGAGACCAGCGTTTTTTTTTCATTGGATTAATAAATCACCTTTTTTATTACATTTTCTAAAGTCACAAATCCTCCTCATCACGGCCATTGCAATTATTGTAAATGGTATTTTTTTTTGTGCTATTAGTAGTACAGTAGTGGTATGTATTGCTCCTACAAGTTTCTCGTTGTATCAAAGTCATTACAGGTTTACCGTTAGTAACTTTTGTTTCCTTTTCTTTCTCTCTCAATGTCCAAGCGTGACCATGTTAGTATATTCCATTTTTCATGGGTGTAAAAGTGTCCAAAAAATATTTTTTTAGCCAAAAGCTGTGCAAAGCCACAGGCGGCAGTGCAAAGTTTAGGTTAATTGTTATTAAATAAAATATATAGTCTTTTTTACACATACATACCATGTAGTTAACTCTGCAAAAGTGTAGAATGTATTTCAAACGTACGAAAAGTATCCATTTGCCCCTTTTTCAGAAAATCTATTTGGTATATAGCCTTGTGGCTTTGTATTCAACACCGACTTTTTTTTTTCAGACACTAACTTCTATGAAGATTATTATTGTGGCAAAAGTTTCTTTAATACAATGTTATAATTACTGTATTTTTGCATGTAAGAATACATATAAATATGTGACATACAAAAATTAGTTTTGTTTTGAGCGCAATCAATCTTTTTTTTTAGTTTTTATCAAAGGCAAGTAGTAGTACTATTACTCGATTTTTTTTAACAATAAAATTCAGGCATATAATATATAGGCTTGATCTAGGTTGAGGTAAATTTTCACAATGATTTTGTTTCTTGTTTTCAAAAAAAATTGGCATCATCTCACATTTTCTCTTCTTTCCATCATTTTTTTTTATCTTTTCTCCCTTTGCTTTTATCTTCACTTTTTTTTTGTCTTTCAAAAGTCACTCCAAAATGTTTTTTTTCTCAAAATACGTCTTTTACTAAGCATAGCAAAATATTTGAAAATAATAAACTATAATGTATACAATTCTTAGGAATTACCTACGAAACTACAATGAAAGTCATAAGATGGAATCCCACTCGATTTTTTTATACTTTTTTTAAAAGCCTCTCAGCTAACACAAACTTCTCCTTATTGCATATATATTTTCATGTATGTATCTTGTATACTGTTTTGGTAGTCCATGATTATACAATGTACTTTCTATACACATTCAATTCCATTTAACCTTAAATGATTAAGCAAAGTTTTAGTTCATATATTAAATTGTGAGTAAAGCTATATACATATATGTACTTGATGCAATGACAAATAAATTTTTTCTTGTCTTTCAATAATCATTAAACACACTCTTAATACGAAGGAATTAAAATTATTGACAATTCGATGGAAAAGAAGAACACCAAAAAAGTGAACGGAAGGTCTTTTTTTTGTAAACACTATATTTTTTATACTAATATTAAAGGCTCGTCTTGCAGCGAAAGGGAGAGGGGGAAATGCTACAAATGCAATCGTTATGCTTCAAGCGATCACAAACTTTTTTTTGTCACTGCAGGAAGAACGAAAAAAACATCACAATCACGACAAACAAAAACAGTAATGAAAATAAGATGGATAATAACTACTATTTACAAATGTTGAACGAAGGTATTTAAAAGCTATATATTTCTAAATAAAAAATGCAAAAAGAATGAATTTGGACACAAAAAAAAAACGCAAAGCCAAATCAGACGTTCATTTGTCATAATAGTAGTCATTCACAAAAGCAAACATTTGTTCAATCTTTTCTATCTTTGCTTGGTTATAAATTGTATAGGAATATAAACTTTTTTACAATCCATCAAGTGGTTTGCTATCGAAATGGTCAAAATCTATTGTCTATACACTAGTTTATGACATTTTGTTTTACTGGATTTCCACAGTAGACGTGTCTACTGGTGTATACTAATAATACAATTTGCGTGTATACAGTGCTTGAACCCGTTATGGCGCTACGAATGAAAAAAAAAAGTTTTATTAATAAATCGTTAAGTTTTTTTTTTTTTGATTTTTCAAAAATCTAATATGTACTACACCATATTTTCACAATGGCTTCAAGGTATACTAAATGTGTATTGTAGTAATAATAAAATAAAGCTCCTATTCATTGTTGAGGTGGCATGCACGATTTGATACTAGCAGTAAAAATAACTTTTGATTATCTCACAATTACTTTTTATACACTTGGTCTATATACGTAGACATAAATTCAACATGAAGCGTGTGTACACTTTTTGTAAATTTTCATTTAAGATTGTACGGGGAATTGCTAGTTTTTAACACGAAAAAAATTAGCGTAGTTATTAAAGCAGTTATTTGTATTTTTTGTATACTTTTTGTCTTTAAAAGAAAAAAAACATTTTCTCGCATTCACATAATTTCATTAGACTAATACAAATTATCAACCTTTTATTATTTTTTTAAATACAATGTACATTCATAATAATGCCGAACAAGTACTTTTCTACAGGGATTTTTTCCCTCTTTTATTCCACATTACAAAATGTTCCCTCACACCTCTGAAATTTCCCAACCTCGGAATCTATACTGTATACTGACTGTTTTTTCTATTTCTCTTTCTTATTTTGTAAATTGTTTTAAGCATTGTTATTCTCTCCTGTCGGTGTTGTTTTGCTATCCACATTCGGGATGTAATCTCGAGCCATGAGGCAAGCAAATACTGTCATAACCATCTTGCTCTTCACCTCCGTGATATCCTCGGGTAAAGCATAGACACGAGCACCAACTTTCCTTGCCATCGAAATTGCATATTTTGCATTGGCCAAATTGTCCTGTAAAATCATCAAAATCATAGTTTAAACATTGAGAAAAATTTCTTCGGGCAGTGTTTTTAGGAAAACATTTAAAAAAATAAGTACACACAATGGTACAATACATAATAAAAGTCGTGCGTCATTGTAACTTATGTATTTATTGGGGAAGATGAGGAAGACGAGCCCACAAAGACTTGCTTATAATAAATATAATAAATACGGAATAAAAAAAAGGTAGAAAAAAATGCAAGATTACCTCTGGACTGCCGGTTTTGACTACTTCGTAATTGATTACTCCGGGCTTGATGGCATCAATGAGATCGATGACCACTCGTGCATCTGCAATAGAAGAATCCTGGAAGTTCCTAATTTTTGTGGTTTTCTCCGCCGCCGATAATTTATTGTTGACCCAGTCAATGATCTCACGCTCCACGATCGGATTCCCAGAATTTGCCAGTTGTGTGAGGACTGACAGGGTGTAAGCTCTCATTAATTGCCAAATCAACGCTGTGAATAAAAATACACACCTTTCGTTATTAATCACGCCATCACAGATCCAGGGAAATCAATGTAAGCATATCGACATTTAAATTTCATTTAATTATTTTTTTAAATGTATTTTTACACTAACATCCAAAAGGCTTTATTTTCTTAATAAATCCACAGACAATAATTATCTCACCTAATGTAAGTGTCGGATTCCCATCGGAAATATCCTGACCAGCAATACCCACAAGGGAGAATTTCAATTGTTTCCCCAATTCTACAGCATAATTGCAATTCTCCAATTTTTCCATGAACTTGCGGAGTTTTGAGAATTTCCTGCAAAACATATATTATACATATTACATATATGTGCAAATATTATACATATTATAAGAGGATTAAATGAAAGACTTAAAGGTGATTCAAGGCTAACATCTACATGTTCACTCAGGCAAGTTGCAACGTATGTACATTCTGTTGCTTTAGGATATCATTGAAGGCAAAAGCCAGTGCAAAGGAAGAGTAGGAACTGAGCAATAATGAGTAAAATGGGGTATTCGCAAGAATGAAGAGCACATACTTGTGAACGCGATTCCAATCCACAATCCCGGGCTTAATGACATCATAGAGTTGAAATATGACAAGACCATCCGCCAAATCAGAGTAGAGCCAGTGAACATGAGGGGAAACACCCATGGAGTTCATCCAGTTACGGTAAGCTAAATTAGAAGGGGGAAAAAATTGTTAAGACGGAGGCAATTAGTGGATTAGTTCAGAGTAAAACACGTTTCCTCCGCTCTTTGATAAGATGCCTTGAGCCTTTTTTAGTGTTCATACGTGACTTTTCCATTTCCTAGTTGGGTAACGCTTGACCAGTATAAATCTGGTGAAAAGTCTCAAAAGACAAAAAATTTTTTTAAAAAACATGATTATTCACTCACTTTTCTCTTCCCGAGTTTCTTCGACATTTTCTAGGAATTGATCAATGTCTACTCCCTCCGGCTTGTCCAATCCCGGGTGATTATTGAATAAATTGGCCACGAAAGCTAAATTGAGTTTGTTAACACCTTTCACGATATCGTCTGGGGTAACGAAAGACCGGCATCCCAATTTATCTGCTTGCTGAAGCATTAACTCGGCTCTAGAGTGTAAATCTCTTTCCTGGGTGCAGACAACAACAAAAACGAAGAAAAATATCATTAAAAAACAGATAAAATTACGCATCCATCCATTACAAGTGTTTTTACGTGTACGCGTATATATTGTGTACACAAAACACGCTTAATGTGAAGAAAAAAAGTGCTTTTCAACATCATTTAGAAGGAATTAGTTCCCCTTGTAAAGTTCACGGGCAAACACTGTTTAAGAAGCCTCCCAGCGAGACGGCAGTACGAATCCTTCCTATGACCCTTTTTGTTGTCAAAAATAACAAACGAGGAATTTCTTATGAGGGAGATCACCAGAGGAATGGGATACCATTCTAATTAAAACGCATTTTAGGCTGTTAATCGGAATAAAACTAGCGTTCATTCGCTTTCCAACTTCGATTTGGAGGTCGTCCAATGTGTATTCGGCTATTGTTATTTTTGCCAAGAAAAATGGTCATTTTTGGACTGTTCTCACCGTGTAAGGGAAGACGACGAGATTTATTTGTGTAGATATATACCTATACAGATATACATATATGTATGTATAGGTATACACATATGTATGTGTGCATAATATTACCATTAAAGCCTCCTTGGTGA